>RDPX01000122.1:1932942-2034978 GCA_003991215.1 Morbakka virulenta
ATATTAATTTATAAGTTATATTAAGTTATATTAAGTTATATTAAGTTATATTAAGTTATATTAAGTTATATTAAGTTATACTAAGTTATACTAAGTTATATTAAGTTATATTAAGTTATATTAAGTTATACTAAGTTATACTAAGTTATACTAAGTTACATTAAGTTATATTAAGTTATATTAAATTATATTAAGTTATATTAAGTTATATTAAGTTATATTAAGTTATATTAAGTTATTTCAAGTTATATTAAGTTATATTAAGTTATATTAAGTTATATTAATTTATACTAAGTTATATTAAGTTCATTATGATTAATATACTAAATTACATTAA
The DNA here is from genome assembly GCA_003991215.1 of Morbakka virulenta. Classification (NCBI taxonomy): domain Eukaryota; kingdom Metazoa; phylum Cnidaria; class Cubozoa; order Carybdeida; family Carukiidae; genus Morbakka; species Morbakka virulenta. The sequence continues at coordinate 1,933,280 of RDPX01000122.1, forward strand.
GTTTAACTGTTGATAAAGTTTGACCTAGAAATGGAGGAAGAAAAATATTTGCCAGCCAATTGCACAGACATTACATTATTTCTAAAGAAATATTTTAAATGTTTGACAGTGAAGTACACACCTCAGTCAATTATTATTTTGGTAAATAGGAATTAATATGCGCCTGTGTAGTAATGAGGATTTAGTGTTTATTCTATTGATAGTGTCATTTGTGCTTTAAATATGTTATAAAGAGTACTCCTGTTTGATATATCTGTCATTTTTTATTTCTTGGTTAAAATTCTGTTATTAATAAAAATCAGCATTATTGCCTTAGCTTCCTTTCATTTTGATCAACAATGTTTTCGATTTAAGAAGAAAAGTTATTTTGATGGGTCAAATATTCCTCACATTTGACTTATCCTCTGGTTGCTTGATTTAGTAAGGACAAATTAATTTTATTCAGCTAATCATACTTTATAATTACAAACGAGTTTGTCAAAATGAAAAATTTACCTTGAGTCCCTATAGTTTAAAAGTTCAAAAAGACGACATTGTGGTTCTGTAATGTTGTATCTGTTATTCTGATAATACCCCATGGAATATTAAAGAGTAATTAGAAGTAACCACAAGAAAACTGATCTAAAAGATTAAGTTAGAAAAGCTACCACATTTTGAGCAAGCTTTTTTGACTTTATAACTAGAAAATTTAAAACGAAAAAAACAAAAGTGTTGAAGATGTTTTTTGTTATTTTACTTTATCAGTTACCCTTAACAAAGAGGTTTCCTTGCAAAGTCATTCAATATCTCTGCTTTAGAATCTTTCCATTGAATTGAATGTTGTCAACCCTTAGATAAAGGACTTTACCTGCAAGAGAAAGCTCAGTTGATAGACTGTAAAATGTTAAAAAGTGCATATAAGTAAATCATATATTTATATACTTAATGCTTTGGAAATAACAAATTCTTTACCAATTTCAGTACTTGTAGCCAATAAATACAGTTGTGGGCAACTTTTATTCAGATCATAAATAAAAAAGTCGCTTCACATGTGAGTATATTTACCACAAAGCAGACGAATGTTCTTGATAGCGGTCCAGGTACTAAGGCATTTACCACCATCAAAGCTTCTATAATTGGCCTCGTAATGGGTTTTGATCCACATTACGATAATCCCAAAGGAGGTATATCATCTAGGACGGTGTCCGTATTAGTATGTGCTTATTCTTGTTCCTGATTTGTCAGTAAGCCTCATGAACTGTTTTGATTGGCTGCCTTTGTTGCTAAAAATGAACTCTTTTCTGGAATGTCTTCTCCTCGACTGTCATCTTCTTCTCTCAGTTATTGATTTCGAATATTTAATAAAAACAACCCAGAAAAAAACCCTCAGCAAGCAACTATGAAGTTAATCACGTTTATGTTCTGGGAAGTTTCGTTAGCAAATAGTCTTGATATTCTATATCAGAAATTGAATCTCGAATCCATGATTACCTTTACCACATATTACCTTTGAGAACAAGGTATTTTATCTTTTTCAAAAAATGTAAGAGTACACATTAAAACAATCCTATAACAATTAACGTGTTTCTTTCTTACTGCATGTAGTTATTTTTTCACAGACTCCCTCAGGGTACTTTGTTTAACAGTTCCTCATCAAACCAAAGTGGTTACCATTTTTCTGTATTCCTATATTTTATTTACTTGCTACAAAGCTTCCCTCTCATTCCATTTTACAGATAACTCGTACATCTGAAAATAAAAGCTGATGCATTTGATAACAAAAGTTGGATAACAAATGTCATTTTGATGAGAAATGGTACACAGGAGGCAACAAAAAAAAGAACCGGAAAGTGTAATCTATTGCCTCATCGATGTGGACGGTCTTTAGATAATATTGATTTTGCATCAATAAGGGTTTTACATTTGATACATTTTGGAGGTATGATGAGCAAAACAATAGTTGTACAATTCTTTTTGTAAAGATTTTCCACATTAAACCCTTTTCCAGAAGAAAAATGCAGTACAGTTTGAATATTAAATGTGATGCTTAGGCTAATCGACGCCAGTCAAGTGGTTAAACTGTAAAGAAAGTGTTTGAAAAATATCTTATTTCCACAGCCTCTTGAGATATTCGACAAAGTAAGAGTTCAATGGTAACATCTAGTTCTCACTACTTATGAGTGATTTCGTTTATTTTTTCCGTTTGGAAAGAGTGGTTGGGTAATCATGGCTATCAAACTCATTAGATTGCTATTGAGGCAAGACAGTTACTGGCATGTGCCAGAAGACAAAAAAAATAATCACAAATGAAAACAGCTTCAAGGAAGTGGAAGAATGTACATAGTATTCAATTGATTTCTGTTTCTTAGAGAAGGTGGAAACCGTTTACACAATGTAAAATCATTGCTACAGCATGCATACACAAATAAATAAATAGGTAAATAAATATATATAGCACTTTTAAAATGTATGAATCTATTTATTTTTCAAAATTATCTTTATCAGATTATTTCAAGAGAGGTTTTCCTGCTTCAAAATGAAGTTTCGTACATCAACACTTGAAAGAGTCGATGGCAGGACAAAATTGGCAAAAACGATTATTTCACTAAAACCTCCAGAGTCACCTAAGACTAAAATTGTGGTGCTCGGTAGTAAATGACAGGTTTATAATATAAACCACTAAAACAAACTCCATTATGTATTAAACAATAAAATTACAGAAATAACAATAAAATTAGACAAAAAGGGAAACTGAAACAGAATAATCAGCTGGTTAACCCATTGTTTCGAGATTATCTGGGTCTTTGGGAAAGCAACTGTCTAATAACAGCTACTAAAGTTTGCCTCAGACAGTACAAATTGACTCTAAGAGCACACGAAAAAGATCTTTCTTTCTGTGAGAGTTTACGGAAAGAGGTCTTTATCCAAGACAGCCAACGACTAAATACCTAACTTTTCTTTTAATGATTTTTATAAACATTTGATTTTGATTTTGGTACATTTGCTTTCCTTCAGCCCACGTTTTTAATTTATTGTATAAAATATTGTTAGTCGTGTTGAAGAATCACTTTTGAGTTCAGGTTATGCTTATAAAAACTATGTATCTATGTGTGTCTTTATGCATGTATTTGTGGGTATGCATAACTCTGTGTATTTATGTATGTATGTATGTTTGTATGAATGTATGTTTGTATGTATATATGTATGTATGTATTTATGTATTTATGTATGTATGAACATGTAAATATTTGATAATAATAGCAATACCTGTTGGCAAACTATCCTTTCCATTCCCCAATGCGCTTTCAAATAACCGCATTTAAAACAAAATTCTTCTCAATCTAAAGCTTGCATAAATGCTGGTATTTTCTTTATACACCCTGAATAACAAAGCTTTTGACATACAGCGAGTATCAGTGGCTTGATAAGAAATATATTTTCTAACTGGTCACGCAATTATTAAATCCAAATATCAAAGGAATTAATTTCCTTCAAACCGATATGCTATCAGTAAATTTAATAAAGTCTACTTCAATGTAACAAGTCCGAATTCTTTTAACCTCCACGAAGACAAGTAAAAACAGAACAAGACATTTATACTTGTAGTTCTTCATAAATTGAATTGGTAAAGGTCTGGCAGGTAAAAATTACTTTGTATCATGTCGACTGGTGTTATGTTTAGGTACGAAGTGAGATGTTTCTTTCCCTTTATTTTTTGCTCCTATTTTCGATCCCAAGAACATTAGTTTTGGTCTTCTCGTTAGCTTGTTGGTCACATAAAAGTTGGTATAATATCAACTGACACCAATGAAAAGAAAGAGAACAAAATATGGATTATGAAACAAAATATAGTTTAGAAGGAGATTGTTTTTTATAAGTTGATCGAGTAAAGCTTAACAGGTTTCTCTGACAAGGACTGAACTTGGCTTATCTCTTTACAGTGACTCTAGTAAAAATTACTTGAACAAAAGAAGGCCCATACAAATGATTATTGTAAATATGGGTACCTGCTAAGTCTTACAGACATGCAAAGAATTAGAAAATGTATGTCAATGTTTACCAGAAATTGTTTAATAAATAAAAATTTAGTTTTAGGGTAAATAACATCTTTCATTCAATATAATATTGTTTTTTATGTCTATAAACGTTGTGTTTGATTTAATCCAGGACATTTAATTGATGTTACATTTGCCTGCTAATATCGAGGTTATCAACAAAGCCTTCCTTACTTTTCGAAAACGTAAACAGAGATAAATAATGTTTCGCAAAAAGTTTACTGTTGTATTGTTATATTTTGCCTATACGTTTTTATAGATAATCCATTAAGAAAAAGAAATTAAAAATGTTTGTAGGATAAAACATAAAGACGAAAAACCTAAAGAAATAGAAAATGACGAAAAGATGACTCTAAATTCTTTCAAAAGCAAGCTCAGACTAAACTCTGCAAATATTTAGGTCATTTATTTTAACAATTATGACACTGAGTCTATTTTCTTATAGAAACTCTGTTGGGACTCAAAAATCGAGGTTGAAAAAATCGGGAATGTTAAGGGAAAAACTACGTAATGTAGTTTTCCTGACGTAACATTTATCTTAATTCCTAAATCCTGTGATTTACGTAAATATAGATGAATTGCAAGACCGTAAGACTGGTTAAAATACCTGAATGAATATGGGAACAGTTGCAATAAAAATAGTAAAACGATGATAAAAAGTAATGTCATTTAAAATATAACCTCGGGATTTTCTTGCCCCAAGCACCATATTATGCTAGGGATGTTTAAATTCAGAACTCCTGTCAAAGGACTCAGATTCCTTATTATACCTGACAGGACACGAAACAAGGAACTTTTGGATTTTCTCTTTAATTTACGACTGGAAAACAAAATATGAGTTATGAAGAAGGGAAATAATAGTTTTTTTCTTCAGATATTTGTAAAAGTATTGGACATGTTAAAAATATGTAAATAAACGACAACAAAAATATTATGCAATTATTGTTATGGAGTCATATTTGACAGGTTATCACAACTCTGGAAATGGAATGTGTGACTTTAAACACTATGCAACAAATAAATTATAATGAAAAGTGAATAGAAAATCAGACTATTTAGCATAGATAAAAATTACCTTGAATAGAAAAACCATATTTGTTAATTTATTCATTTTTCTGCACCGATCATTAAGACCAAAATTTATGCGTATCCATTTCAGAGGCTTTATCTTTCGACTGCACTACTTGATGTCAACGTGTACTCTGCTTGCTATGTACTTACGTTCTAATGTAACTGGCTCTCATTAAATATCGTAAATTCAAAACAAGATTAGGAGATCAGCGTAAAATATTAACACTAAGAATTGTAGCATAACAGTTGTTCCTATGGTAGTGAAGAAGGAAAAATAATGACATTGCCCACAAAAAACCCCAGATGTCTGCATTCCCTAAATCTTAACACTAGATTAAGTAAAAGTTATTTTAAATAAACGAAAGAACTAAATTAGAAAATTATTTCATAGAAAATGCTAAATATCACTTTTAATGAAGCCTTGGCAAATGTCATAAGATGTTTCTCGTAGACACGATTACATCGTTTAAAATACTGGTTTGGTGTTGATTATTTTCAGCTTTGACTAGAGTAAGCTTCGGATAGTTTGTTTTAAAACAATATTCGATGAAATTGGATCAAACTATTGTCATAATAGAAATTTTATCAACCTCTGATAAAGTGAAAGGTATGTATTGTTTTGTTTACAAAATAAGGGCGCCTTAGTAGATAACAACCATACAAATCAAATGGTCTAAGCATTTATTTAATTTTTGAAATAGGAAATGTGATTGCGGAACGTTTTGGGGTAATCTGGGTTGTACAAAATTCTAAAAGTTGATAATTTCAGTATTTTTAAAAGAAAGTTCAGTTACCACTAGTGTCTGTATTTATTTCTTTTTATCTGTAAAATGATTACGATAACTTCTTGTTGAATGGTTAAGAACCATATAGGACACAAAGTCACTAAGTGTAGGGAACTGTAAAGGAAGGACAGAAAAAAGCTAAAGGATGAGTTAAACTTTTACCTCATATGATAGAGAAAAGCACTCAGAAGCCAAAGAGTTCCCGAACCTAGCCGTCTGGAGAAAAAACGCATCTTTGTGTATAGAATGCAGGAATTTTAGTTTCAGTAGGTTTCCATTAAAAGCCACAAGATCAAGTCAAACAATTGCAACTGAAAGTGTGACGAAAGCTATCAAGATAGAGAGTGTTTGTTATGGATTTATCGTTGACTTGAAACATATAGTCAAAAGGAACAGTATAGGTGAAGCAGCACAAAAAAGATATGACAGTTAAAGGTACCTTATGAGATCATTAAGGTTAAAAAAAGTTATGGAAGTATGAATTATCTTATAAATTAATTAAATAATGATAATCTTATAAGCTATTATTGGTAAAAAATACAAATAACAGGAAAAAATTAATGAAACCTTTGGATAAACTGCATTTTAGGAGGAGAAAAATAACTTGAGAAAATAGGGTTACGTTTACAATTGTTCAGCAAAAAACATTTACAAGAGTTATTTATAAATGAGTTTTTTCTCAGTGTATTCTTTTCTTTTAGATCTTTCACCATAAACACTTTAGAGCAGTGGATTACTTTTCTTATTTGTTTTTTTACCTTTGTAACTTTAAATCGTGTTAAATTATTTATTTCTTCCCTTTACCAACTGTATCTCCAAAAACATATACAAACTCAGTAGTATGGTACTTGTAATGAAGAAACAAATCGGGCGTAATCTAGGGGCATTGTTGGGGTTAGAACCATGAACATTTTGCATGGTAATCTGTTGGTTTAACCACTCGGTTACTACTGCACTTAGGGAAAATAGGGTTCATTCTTTTATGCAATTGTTCCAAGCAATTGGTTCTTGCATTCATTGTTATGTCTTGAGATTCAAACTTTTTTTTATTGCCACCAGGCATTTGAGCTAACTTCTTCATGCTGCATGCTTTATAGTTGCAATACCAAGTCTTCCTTGTCGAAACGTTCTGTATATCGTTTTATTACCTCTGTCTATGGTTAAAATTTGAACATATAAATATAAAAAATCTGTAACATCAAGGTTGTTTGTACAACGGTTATTTGAATACTAAATAGATAGCAAATTGTTTGGAAGCAACTAAATAATTTTGTTTCTGTTGATCGTGTATAATTGTGTTATTGGTTCTTGCAAAAAGTAGTTGATATCTTACTTGTGGTAAGGTTTCAGCTGGGGCTTTTTTTCGCTTTAACGTCACTTTTCCTATTTTCTAGTCTCAGATACTGCCCTCCTGAAGAACTTCGTTGACACAATGAGGAATTTTCTTGCCGCATGCCATTCCCCAACCAATGACTTCTCTTTTAAACACATTCTTTTCATGATCTGGGAATAGAACTCTGGCCTTTTGGTTGCAATGTAACTGCACTAATCACATACCACGGCTCCTCAGTTGGATTGTGTGGTTTCGATTTTTTTTGTAAATGACATTCGTAATTCAATTGTTTTGGAAGATAACACAAATATGAATTTTTATTTTTTTGTCCAGTTTTTGGTAACACTTTTGTCCAGTGTCTGCTTGCTTAATAATACTATTTTTTTGCAATACAAAGGCACTTTATCACAAGCTGTAATACAACATGTGCCTAGCAAGTAACAGGGTAAGAAATAATTAGTTGCACATTTTGTAAGAGGTTCCAGCAAGTGTCCTCTAACTAGAAAGCTTGATGCTAACCATATTGCACATAGCGAGGTATTTTAAAAGGTTCTGATGGATATACATTTGTGATGCATTTCTAAAAATAAAAATATTCACCAAATTCAAATTTTATTAAAACTAGCTATATTTAAAAAGGTATATTGTCAGTGAGAAGACAGTCTTTGTCTAGTAAGCCATCTTGGTTCATGGATCAAATAAAAAATAAAAAATTATATAATTGGTTTTGGTTATATTCAAAGGTATTACTTGCTCCGCTGAATAATAATATTTTATTTCTCTCCAAATTTCAATAGAAGTATTAGGCCTTCATCGAAGTATCTTAAGTACACAGTTTGATATTCTCTCTTTACATTTTCATTATTTGAAGAAAGCACATTTTGATACCGGTAAAGTTATAAAGTTACGAAATAAGTATAACTGTTAATTTCTGCAATTATAAATAGTAGGAAAAATATAGGCAATCTTAAATTGTAAAATTCAATTAAAATGTATCGATCATTAAATATCTGGTTTCGCTCTTAACTCCCTTTAAAACAAGTAAATAGATTACTGAAGGCGTTAAATCTTGGACGAATAAAATAGTTTTTTTACGATCCAGTAGAATGTCTCAATGGACTACTTAGACCTACTCGATTTAAGATAAAGTGAAAATCTCTAATTTACTAAAAAATGCTATTATTCAGAATAATTTACAAAATTTCAAAAATGTGTAAATTAAAATACAAGAACACATAATATGAAACAAAAATTAGGGAAATAAGAGAAGAAGTGTATTTAAAATTTAAGGTAGAGAAAATTCAATCTAAACAAATCAGTACTAAAAATATTTAAAAAACCTCCACATTTGTTGGATAATCTAGGATAAAAGAAACACCATTTAAAAACTGTACTTCGTATTAGGAAAGGTTTCTCAAGAAGAACTTTAAAATTTTTTACTAAATGTAGTTGCTGATATTTGGTATTTTGAGAAACTTAGGTTTAGCCTCAGTGATACAGGTGAATAAAAAAATCTCTGAAATAAGTAAAAAATATTACTGAATGGTCATTAATTGCAATTGATGGAAGCATTTACTTATTATACTTAAAATACCTAATGATCAAAAGTGCCATACAGGAAATACATATTTTAATTGTACAAAGTGAGGTTGCTAATACCCTCATATCAATCAATTTGTTACAGAAATTTAGGATAAAAAGTGAAAGCTATGAGTATAGTAGATGATTATGCAAAGAAAACCTCAACAAATTCCGTATACGAGTGAAAGTATAAATTTCTTTCGAAGTGGTCATTAGATATTTCATTGATAGTACCCAAGGTGGGGCCATTAATGCGTTTCATAGATATCTATCCGTGAAAGACCCGAACAGAGGGGACAGAACTAATAAAAATGGACAGAAGGGACTCAATACACCATGGACTGCGAGACAAAAGAATCACTTCCTAAAGTATCCCCGGTGGAGGGCACTTTCTCTTGGTTGGTCGAGAATCAGTGTTACAGCTTGTTAACACCACAGATCTTGCAGCCAGGGACACAAACCTTAAAAGGCAACCAAGGAGAAACACGAGTTCTAAACATGATCTTTGTTAAAAGGTCGAGAAACGATTCAGAATGACAACTACAATTGTCAATAATTGTTATGTATTTTGAATAGAATTAATTTTATCTTAAGAGTTTTGTAGTGCTGAACCTTATTCTGAATTGAGTTTTAACAAGTCATATTCTATAGATGTAAGAGCTATATCATGTCATGAGTTGTGAGCTTTTTCGGAGCTCGGTAAAAGCTCACGACTCATGACATGATAAAGCTCTTAGGTCTATGGCTTCCTCTGAGTCCATAGAGTTCAGAATTTTCAAGTCATATTCTATTTCAAATGTATTCCACAGCTATAGTAGAAACGTAACTGCAGGTAAGAAATGTCAAAAATAAAGTAAATAATGTCGTGTTTATTGATATATGACTACGTTTAGTATTACTAAAACTTTTGCTATACTATTTTCTGAAAAACAACTTTATCCATTCATGGAGAAGACAAAAGAAATTATGAGAAAAATTACAGCACATTCATTTCATTTCTAATCATTTTTGGGCGATAATTAAGCTTCTTATGGCATTTATTGAGAAAACAACTCTCCAGAAGTGCATGAAAATTTGAATAACAAATGGAAGAAGGGGTCATAGCCTTAGGAGAGTGTATGACTTAAAAGTGCTGACAAATAACAGAAATAACTTACATTTTAGTAATTTAAACAAGAAACAAAAGAACCTAAAGAAGACTGGTGTTTGCTACAAAAATTGCAGTAATATTTTAATTGTGGTTTATATATAAATATAAATATATATATATATATATATATATATAAAAACCAGAATGAGTTTCTTGATAAAGTCTGTTGTAGACAGATGAAAATTTGAAATAATAAATAAAAATTTGATTTACTCAAGTAAATGTTGGCATACTTTCTTTAGTCATTTCCTTTGTCAAATATATATATATATATGTATATATTTGTATGTGTGTATGTGTGTGTTTATAAGTACTGTTTGTTAGCAATGTACAAAGTATACAGTACAATGCAACTGTTTGTCCATATATGCTAATTTACATTATTGAAAGTAGCTTTGCTTATCACCAAAGCATTACTGACATCAATTATTTTTATTCAGAAATGACACTAGACTTTTTGATAAAATTACTTTCAAATGTAAAATTTATTTTATTTCTTGTGCTTGGTATAAATAACACTTAATCTAATGAATGCTAGAAGATATTTTTCGGTTTACTTTAATGAAAACTCCTATTTACAATATAAAGGACATGTAATTAAATGGAATAACTTAAGAGCTACTTCAATACCCAGTTAAGTAAATAGGTAATCAAAACAAATGGAGCGCTAACGAATGATGGAATTAATAAAACTGTTTATTTTGTCTAAGTTTTGAATATTGTTGAAGATAATGTGGTAGACTGAAGCCTTGAATGCTCAAATGACAAAATACTATGCTCCACGCAGTCGCCTTGAACAGGTTTGTAAGCAAAAGGTCATTCATTTTTCACAATACTTACAAGGAATATTGAATAATATTATAGCTAAAAATGCTCTTTCTCAGAAATGTGCCTGTTTTTCTCTTTCCATCTACCTATTTATCCATCCGTCCATCTACCGGTTTCTATCTGACCGTCCATCTATCAGTCTGCTAGGCTTATCGACATATCTATACTTCCCATCTTTCAGGGACAAAGAAAGTGATCTGTCAACAAACTGTTAACAGGACAAAATCCTTGTCTCATAAATTATCCACTTATTTTCTGCTCAAAATTTTTTAAACCCTTTTATATTTACATATTTATAGTTAACTACTTGAAATGAATGAATGCTCTAGCATTTTTCAGTACCTCTTCTACACATATTTTTTAATCTTATATAAAGCTGGAATTCTGTTATGTCCTGGGATAAGTAGAATTATATCAATTGAAAACTTTTCACAGATTCCAACAAAATAGCCCATAATTTAATTGGCAAATTGTATCAAATCAATAATTACAATAAGTACAAATATTCACCAAATAAAGTAAAATCCATAGTACCAACGTTCTAATGGAAATCTTTGTTTTTTCAAACAAGATTTATTGGAATCCACGAGATATAGATTATTTAGTTAAACTTATTAGGTTAACTAAAAAACGAATGTCTCCTGTTGAGAGAGTGTTTGGTTAGTTTACCTTTAATTTTCATTGTGGTCCTGTCACTTTTAGAAAAAAAGAACCACTTAATAAACTCAGTGACGGACCCTAACATATTTAAAGGCTTTTAGATACACGACATTTTGGCTTTAACATTCAGGGCTACTCTTAGCTTTTTATGAGGTGACAGAACCACTCTGTAGTGAAATAAACTTTAAGCAACCAAACATTAGTGATTAGTGATCAGTGTCCCATCTAACTGTGTGTTTCTTATGTCTACTATAAGTCTAGCAAGGAATTCTGGGAAGTGTCACGTAGCATCCAGACTTTGGCTGCCTCAAGCTTCTTGCCCCAAGTATGTGTTAGCTATCCCAATCACAGGCTAGTACCAGCACCAGTACATAAATTTGAACCACTCTTTTTCCTGTATCTTAGAGTAAGCATCACCGTTTTTTACAATTTCGGGCGTTTATTGAAAAATTCACTTTACCTTTGAAATTCTTCTATTTACAACGTTTGTACAAGCTGATCATTGAAGTGGCTCACCTCCCTTATTACATTTTTCTTAAGTCTCCATTATTCATTTTATAAGATATCTCACACCTTCTTAAACCATAGTATTGAGGAGTTGTTGAAGATAGGAGAAAGATTAAGCTATTAAAAATGTATTCCTTACATAGTTAATATTATTGCGATTGTATATTGTTGTCGATATCGCATCTGTTCTTTGAACTTTTCTCAAAGTTACCTTGCGATGAATAATAAAAACAACCTAATAAGATAATTAAACAATGTTTAAGTGCCCTTATTGGTTAGCAAGACTTTCCGACAAAAGGTTTCTGAAAATACGTGGGTCTTTTGTGCCTATATTCAGTTTCTAAAGCATTGTTACCAGACTTTAGTCCTTAACCCTTCCGAGCCCAGTTTTGAAAACTACGAGACAGGAGTAGAGATCACTCTTTATTTCTATGGTTTTTTTTATTGCATTCTAATTGTGACCACAGAACATTTTTGGTTTATAAGTATTAAACAAAACAAATTCCTATAGGGTCACAAATGTGGTAGTTCCACCATATTACCCTCCTCTATTGAGAAGAGCATATGTTGTAGGCCCTACCGTCATTCCATTTAATGCCACCAGCATCACCATATGGCTCAAATAGTTGGGTTGATGATGATCTGGGTCTAGGTGATTGTTTCATACATCTATTTCTATTTTCTACTATTTTACGAGAGTTTAAATCAAAAGAATGCCTCAATCATCATCAGGCATTCAAAGATCCGGGAATGCTAAAAGTCTTTGAATCCAAGGCTTGAGCCCTCATCCGAGGGTGAAAGCTCAACACGTGGTAATGCAGTGTCCACAAAGCTCAGTAAAAGATTGTTATGCTTAAAAAAACACTCTCCTTAGCTTTCAGTAATGCCAGAGGACTTCTTTACTAAGCTTACTATCGTAAAAGCTTTCCTTAATTCTAACTCTTCTCAGATTACTCAAATTCTTTCACTTTGTGAGACAAGCCTCCATAACAGAGTCGGTATAGCGATCTTCATGTTGGAGGCTATTTATTTTTGTCTTCTGATTGTTGCTTAGTTGCAAAGAGAGTATTGGACTCCACTAATAAGGCTCTGGACAACCGACGCACTTCTAACATGTTTGTCTTCGGCGATTTTAATGTTCACCACATGACGTGGTAAACTCATTCTAACACAACTGTCACACCCGCAGCAGTTGCTTACAACTTTGCTCTTGCTTATGGTTATACACAAGTTGCTGATTTTCCCAGACAACTGGTTCAAATCGTATTGACAAACTAAAGCATTGTAAAACTCTAACTTTTGTTTAAGTTGACTGGGATGGTTTTAATCGCTTTTTTGATAATGCTTCTTAAGTTTCATTTTTTTACAAGTCAGCTTCTGGTGCTAGGATTAAATTCACATAATAGATTAAGGCTGGTATTAAAAGATTTGTACTTAGCAGTAACTAAAAAGTCAAATCTGGTTCTCCTCCATGACTCAATGTTCATTGTTCTCCTGTCATTGATTTCTGGAATCATTTCAATATTTAGCTACAACGTGATGAAACCGGTGAATCTAAGATTCCTATTAGATGGGCTAACAATGCTTGTAAAAGGGTAATTTCTGTGGCTTAACCTCGCTAAGCTAAGTGAGTTTGTGAATCCATTTGTTATCCAAGACTCAACAGTCGAGAGTTTTGCAAGATTTACAATAGTGTTTTGCATTCTGGGAATTCTATTATTTCTCCACTTTGTGACAATAATGGGTTTTCTTTGACCCATAGAAATAAGCTTTATTCTTTGTAGATTGTTTTTCACCAATTCCTCTTTAAACGACACTCGTTTAAACGTTTCTTTGTCAGACTTTTGTCCCTTCGAAAATTATCAGATTTTGAATTTTGTCATCATAAATCCAGGATTAATTGCAAAGATTATGGGCTAGCTCAATGTGAAGGTTTAACCTTAATTCGACTCCTGTAGCTCTTTTAAAAGAGTGTATATATCAGCTGTCATCGTTGCTATCCATACTTTTCAATCACTTTCTATCGGTGTCTTATATTTGATAGCCCTAAACAGGTCTTAATATTGTTCCTGGCTTCAAGAAGGCAGTTTATTCCGTCTAATCCTGGCAGGTATCGTTTTGTGAATCTTTTCTTTCTGTCATTTGTAAGGATTTGGAGCGACTTGTCAACAATGCACTGGTGGAATCCTGTAGAACTTTGGTTACCATATTGATGTTCAGTACAGATTTCGCTCGACCAGTGACCACTTGCCTGTAGTCACAGAACATATTTATGAGTTTATGAATTAGTCTGGAGAAGGATGCCCTACAGGTCTAGATATTTTCAAGACATCCGATAAGGTGTGGCAGTTTGGCTTACTTTAGAAGATTTATGGTTATGGTATTCCAAAAGGAGCATTTGGTATCATTCAGCCCTTGTGCTGAAATCGTAAAATGCATATCACAGCAGGTAGAGTCACATCTGTTTGGTATTCCATAAATAGTTTAGTTCCCGAGCTAGCTTTCATGCTTTCTTACATCAATTATCTTCCTGGAATCTTGCTTTTGTTCATCAGCATCTATGCTGATAACACCACCTTGTATTCTGGCATCGGTTACAAGGCAATTAAAGAAGAATAAGTCAAACGTGGGAAAAATTTATAATGCGAGCATCAGGCTGTCAGAGAATTTGAAAGGAAGTGGTTGTTTTTTTTCAATGTGGGAAAAACGGAATTGATGTCGTTCAATGGAAATCTAACTTCTTAGTTCCCTCAAAGATTCATGAACTAAGATTTTGATGAAAACTATAGCGAAATTATTTCTTTTCCCAAAGAGTGGTCATTAATGAGGTTGCTTGGTACGCTGGTTTTTTCAGACCTTTTTTAAGGTTCTTATATGCAGCCTCTTGGTAATTCTGCTTTTTAAACGGATTTGTATACGTATTGTGCTAGACAAAACCCTGTTGGCTTAGGCCATTTTTCTTTGTTTAGCATCTTTTTTCGCACACTGAGTAGCATTTGACCTTTTATGTTTTACTAGCTTTTAATAATGAATGATGGTACTTTATTAAAGAATCAGTTATTTTGAGGATTGATATAAGCATAAATAAAGCTGAGGACAGGTTCTTTTCTCTCTGAAAACAACCGTTTTCTAGTCGAGAAATAGGAAAGCATCTGTAGTTAGACTTTCTGTCTGTATAATTGTTCTTTTGTGGTATGATACTTGGTCATTTCTAGTGCCTCATCTGGGAAAGCTAGACGTATATCCGAGCATTAGTGTCTGAGCAGGATATGAGGATACACTTAAACAAAGGCCATTGGGCTGTAAATTGTGTTGGAACAGAGCATAAAATGGTTTGGAGAAGAACAGTGGAATTGAACATTGATCTATGCCCTTTTTCATCCAATGTTGTATTTTCAGAGGTTTTTTATGAATGAAGATGAAGTCGCGAGACGCAGTTACCTTAATGAGTAGACTTTGCAAAATTCATGTAAGTGGTGGTCTCAGAGACTTCCAGGTTATGAAAAATGGCACCAGACCGAGTGGTAATCTACTGTCGGGAAGGTTTGTAAAGATCCTGTTGTGTAGAAATAAGTAACTTAAGAATTATTGCTGCCGTTGTAATCTATATTAACTGAAGGCTACGGAAGCAAAAAAAAAATTGTTTAAATTATCAAAATGGAAGTTTATTTGTGATTAACATTGACAGTCTACATTTCAAATATAAAAGGGATCATTTTATGTCGGCAATTATACTTTTATGTTGTTCAGTTTAGCAGATATGATTTGGACTAGACAAGATCATGCCTTTGTTTCCCATTTGGTTGTTGTCTAACTACATTAAAATAGAAAATTTGTAAGAACACTTTTTACATTTTTGGCCAGATTTTACATGATTTGGCATTATTAGCTTGAAAAATGTTATTATTTAAAGTTAGTCCTTTAACATCGTTTACATGGTGTACAGAAAGAAAAGCCTCACAAATTGGCTATTTAGTCTTGTCTAATCAGTTCAAGTCCAACACATGCCAGCATGTAAAACAACCGAATATGATGATGATGATGATGATGATGATGGTGATGATGGTGATGATGATGATGATGATGACGATGAAGCCCATAGAAATTAGATAAATAGACTATGTTTAACTTCAGTGTAGATCAAGCTCTCTTGAGATTAAATGAAAGAAATGAACCCAACAGTTGGACAACTTTTTCACTGTGTTAAATATTACTGATGAGAGGGTAAAAAAGCCTTGTTAGTTGATCATTCAGGTACCTGTTTTGTAACATACTTCACGCTCTAATTGCAGAATTTGGTAGAGAGACGTAAGTTGTTAAAGAGACAAACTAGAACAATATTTTAAGGAAAAGATGTTTCACATTTGAAACATACATCTATCAAAGTATAATACAACATTAGGATGAAATTGAGAAATATTCACTCGTTTGGTTAGGACATAAAGCTAATTGTTATGATCTATCACTAGAAGATACTTAAGCCTTAGCAAAGAGCAAAAGGACGGGAAGATGCTGAAGCTAAAGACAAAGAAGAATCGGAGTGTATAAAGTACAATTGAACAATATTAACTCAACCGTTTTTAAATGAAGAAGCCAAAACCAAAAAGGGAAGTTAACGTTGTCTTATCCATCTAGAACCATGACCTCATTGTCAAGTGAAGTCGTCTGGAATATTGAAATTGTCTTTGTCCAAGCATTATTCGTCATAGCCAAGTTGGGGTCATATTTTATTTGGGTTGGGTCCAAATTTTTCTTAAGAGCTGGAAGCCACTAAAAGGATCCCAAAGGTAAACCCTTTCGGAATGGTGTTAGGTGGCATACCTTTTCTCTGACTAGCATTCTTTAACCCAAGGGGTGCCTGGAGAAAGAGTTTTACATTCGTAGCTCAATGGCTTTGGTGGCAAAGTATTATTCGGATGGACTCTGATGTCCAAACCGGTGAATGTAGATAAACGTCAACCTGCCTTGTTAATCTGGAGCCAAATCTATTTATATAATTAGAAATATTAGATAAGCTATTATGTATTTTGATCTATAAATAAATGAAGTTTTTTGATGGGTATGACACAAGTCACGTAATTTGCTTCACGAGTTGTCGAAGCTCAAACCATTTCAAATCAATACTTAATCAATAATGAAAATATTGATATATTCAACCACGGTAAGACTTTAGGTGTATAATAATATTTGNGATGGACTCTGATGTCCAAACCGGTGAATGTAGATAAACGTCAACCTGCCTTGTTAATCTGGAGCCAAATCTATTTATATAATTAGAAATATTAGATAAGCTATTATGTATTTTGATCTATAAATAAATGAAGTTTTTTGATGGGTATGACACAAGTCACGTAATTTGCTTCACGAGTTGTCGAAGCTCAAACCATTTCAAATCAATACTTAATCAATAATGAAAATATTGATATATTCAACCACGGTAAGACTTTAGGTGTATAATAATATTTGTATTACATCTTTTGGTTTCTAAAGCTTATCTGTGGACCTCGTTATTAAAGGAGAAATAATTTGAACTTCTAGGTAAACTACAAGTGAAAGTGGCATTATTTGCGATTTTACATTATGAAGTCAACAATTATTTCACCTGAGATAATTAAAACTGTCAATGAAAGGATTATTCCGACTTTAATATCTATGCCACAGATTATAAACTTGAGATTGATACCTAAGTTTACACAAGATGGTGCTATTTTGGATAAGTAAGCATAATATCTGTGATACAGTCGTGAATGCTGAATCTTACTACTCTTAACGCATGTCATCACTTTAACAAATACAAATTCTCAGAAAGCTTATAAAGGTATTGTAACAAACTTAAATTCATCTGTTTTCACAATAGATACTCAATGTATTTGTAAGAATTTTGTTGCTCTGTTGCTGTTTAGGAATTCCATTGCTAGATATTCTCAATTCCAATGCAAACATTAAATTTCTTTTAACCAAAGACAATAAGAATGAAATACATAATATGTAGTAGCTTTTAGTTATGAAGTGAATAAAAGACGAAATCTTTTCCTCTATTTTGTCTTTATGTAAAAGCCTTGCTGGTAACAACAAAAACACATACTACAGGCAACACATATTTGTGTATACCCCTCACTAAAAAACGCAATGACGTCATTAAAAAGGAATAATTAAAAGACTGACGCAGCCTTTTAAACCATGAAAATCATAGCTTATTTAATGACGCATGGAGATCAGCTGTGTCACTTGGACATCTTCATTTAAACTTATGGCCATGTAACTTTTAGTTGATTAATGAGGTATCAGGAAATTAAGTTTTGCTTATAAAAAAGCTTTGAAATTTCAGGCTAATAACCATAAAATGTATTCATTTTCTTATCACCCAGGCATGCTTATTCGGTAGACCATTTGACTTTAAATTTTAGGATCAGAGGACGGCACCCAATGATACTTGTCCCCAATCTCCTTTCTCTTTTGTGTAAATTTGCATCGCAGTAGCGGTTTTGTGTAATGTTTTTTGTTCGAGGCTATATTACTAGAATTTTTCAAAACATCACTAAAAAGCTGATTATTTTTCAATTTTCAGTATCCAAAAATTCTCTGTATTTTTATTAATGAACCAGTTTGATGAACAATGACTCTTATTGCACAGTGAAATATTCCAAAAAAGTCTTGACATCACATTTTAACATTGGCCTGTCAAAGGTTGTAAAAAGTAAGGATTCAGTGAAGAGCATACGATTTTAGTCTTATTAATGATAAATGGAAAGGATCCTGTTGACTTTAATTTATCCATAGACATTATGTTGTAGAGTTTCTCCAAGTAATTGTGTTCTTCCTATGCTGTGATGTCATTTTCAGTTTGTCTTAAACAGAAAGTATTCTTCATCTGAGGAAATTTACTTAACAATAACTTCCAAATGACAGATGGATAGATAGATGGTTAAATAGATAGATAAATGGTTAGATAGATAGATGGATAGATAGCTAGTTAAATAGATGGATAAATGGTTAGATAGATAGATGGATAGATAGCTAGATAAATCGATATATATATATATATATATAGATAGATGGATGGATAGATAGATAGATGGATGGATGGATGGATAGGCAGATGGATAGATTGATTGATAAATAGATGGATAGATAGATGGATAGGCAGATGGATAGATTGATAAATAGATAGATAGATAGATAGATAGATAGATAGACAGATGGATGGATAGATAGATAGATAGATAGATAGATAGATAGATAGATGGATGAACAGACAGATAGTTTAAAAGAATTCTCACAAAATACAAAACCAAAAGTTTTCTTGGAGTTTATTACAAACAGATTTTATTAGTTGAAGATAGCTCCTACTTTCATCTAAAAAACTGTTTGGCTAATCCGAAAAAGGTTTTTTAGTGTTATTATTGAAAAATGTGATAGAAATAGCAAAAACATATCACATTTTACAGTAACTCATCAACTGAATAGAACATCAAATTTCATTTTTGTAATACGTCTTTCTTGAGCGACTGTATAATATTATCAAACAAGAGATTTATATTACCTTTTGTTAAAATAAGATCCAATTATCACTTGGATTAGATATTTCTGGTGTTCACTATTTTCTTTGATTATAAAAGTCCACCAGCTGAAGTTACTTGATTATATCTGAACCAAAATAAATCTTTTTATATCAAAAGGCAACTGTCTTTGAATTTTGAATTAAGCTATGTAAGCAAAAGCAGATAAAACTAGTTATTTTTTCTATCTATAGTGTTATAGTTATCTTGCACCAAAAATATTCCATCTTCTGGTGATAATATGTTTACATTGTCAAAGGTAATCATTTACTTGAATTTACTTCAACTGAATAAACTTTCAGGAGATAATTCATATGGATATTTGTAAAACAGTGAAGTCAGACAATGTATCATAATTACTATACCAAGGGTAATTTAGTGATCAGTCAGATATGAGCATTTTGGCTATTTCAATATTGTTTGTGAACGGGATTGAATTATACTATACCATCCATTTACATCAGTTTAAAACTAGTGCCGATCAATGGTTATTAGCACTTCTTACCTTGACAAGTGATGGAACTACCTGGTAGTGTTGCAACTCTTTGGAAGTTAGTCACTTCAGTCCAACTTAGTCAAAACCTTCAAGACTATTTTACAGTTTTTATCAACTGGTCAAGAAAGTCTCTGACTGGTATTTGCAGTATTCTTCGAATGTACTTTTCAACGCTGCAGACATTTTTTCACTCCTCTATAATTCCAAAGTTCCTCTCCTTCAGCTTTATTTTCAGAATGACAATACTGCTGATTAATGTGCACATCCATACATAGGGAAACAAACTAAAGAAAGATTTTGGTTAGTCAATATCCGTGAAGCCCTTAAAACTTTGTTTGGCTAGTTTGGTTTGACATGATGTGTTCAAAGCGCTGGCGTTGTTTCAGGAACCCTTATAGCAGGAATAGAATACTCTATTGCATATAAAATAAAACAATAATGTATCAGTTATAAAGTTTAGCTCATTAAAAGTTCATAGGAACAGAAATGGTGATAGGATAAGCACCTATGCTTTAGAAAATGATAAAGGAAAAAAGGGAAAACATTCTTAGAACTCTTACGCTAAAAGGAAAAAACAAAATTTGGCCAGAACTAGGAAAGAATAGTATAGATTTAATCAAGACAAAAGGAGCTCATTATACTATTGATGGGGAGCAAGACGATGGGTTCACGAGGTCCTCCCTGTCATTACTCACTTGTCTTTTGGAAAACCGACATCGTCAAGGTTTGCGAGCTGACAAGCGCATAGAAATATCACCTCTCTCATGACTATCTTTCGTCAAACAAGAAGCTGTACTCGGCATCCTGGGGCATTGCCATGTCCTCAGTTGCTTTTGCAACTTGCAAAGTACCAGGCCTGGCATCATCCATATAGAGACAGACACTAGGAACAGATTGTGAGCACCATAACATTGACACTGCATACATCCAAGAGACAAAGGTAGCCACTTAAACTGAACAGATCCTTCAAACAGAGAACAAGTTTGTCCTCTTGCAGCGTAAGAAAACTATTCACCATGGGCTGNCACCTCTCTCATGACTATCTTTCGTCAAACAAGAAGCTGTACTCGGCATCCTGGGGCATTGCCATGTCCTCAGTTGCTTTTGCAACTTGCAAAGTACCAGGCCTGGCATCATCCATATAGAGACAGACACTAGGAACAGATTGTGAGCACCATAACATTGACACTGCATACATCCAAGAGACAAAGGTAGCCACTTAAACTGAACAGATCCTTCAAACAGAGAACAAGTTTGTCCTCTTGCAGCGTAAGAAAACTATTCACCATGGGCTGGGCTTTGAAATGGGACCAAGAATACTAAACTATGGACGGGTCAGGGATTACACTGCAACTTTTGACCGATCCCTGCTTTGAGAAATAGGCACACCACCAAATATAGAATTGTTAATGTATATATCTCAACAACAGAGAAAGCTAAAGAATATCCTTTCTTAGTTGCGTCTCTTTATGAAGAAGTGAGCACAGCCACCAAAGTAACATCAAGATAACTGTTATTTGTGTGTATTGACTTCAATAACAAGTTAGGGAAACTCAGCAAGTGATACAAAATCAGAACTTGGCCCGTGCATGAGATCCTATGGAATGGGCAAAAGAAAAAACAATGGTAAAGCACTGGCAGATTTCATCAGTGTCCAAGGCCTATTTGCCACAAACACAGTCTTCAAGCACCTTACCTGCCACCGCACAATTTGGACTGGACACATTGCTGACTCCAAGGGAAAGGCGGACTCTAAGGGCACAATTGCTGTCTTTAACCAAATTAATTTTGTGCTGTGTAAGCTGAAAAGCAAACCACTGGTTCGAAGCGGCCGCACCTATGAGGTACAAATCTCATTTCAGATCACAAACCAGTGGTTAGAGGCATCAACATAGAAAACATCAGTCTGTGTCATCAGAAATACCACAGAGAGAAAGATCAGGTCCGATATGACGTAGCTAGGACTACCAATGACCCTGCAACACAGGAGCAATACAAGAAAAGAGTAAGGAATCAATTGACCAAGATAGATCAGAACGCTGACCCAAATAAAGCTCCGGTCAACATATTAGCTGGTATGGAAACATCAGTATCTAACACAGTGCTTTTGAAAATCACCATCTGATCAGAGCTGTAGGTTAAGAAACTCTCATTGCACTCCCCAAACCCAAGAAACCACCTAGTTCACCTGAAAACGTGCGCCCTGCTGTGTTCTTGAACAATGTCCGGAAGATTCTGTCCACAGTTACATTACACTGAATAAGGGAGAAGATTGAAAAATTAACCGTATCTTATCAGAGTGGATTTAAGAGGGGACTTAGCTGTGGAGATATAGTTTGGGTCCAGGGTATGCTTGTTTCTGTAGTCATGTCTAAGAACTGGGACTTCCACAAAATGGGCATAGACGTGTCCCGGGCCTTTGATACCATAAAAAGGTCAAAAATCCTAAATCTACTATACCAAGCAGGCTTTAATGAAGATGAACTACGTTTAGTGAGACTACCGCTGACAGGAACCAAGTTGAAGGTCCATCTAAAGTCAGCTTACTCACCTGAATTTGAAACAACAATTGCCTCCCCACAGGGAGATAGTCAATCTAAACCAATTGAAAAGCATTTATATACATTCAGTTAGCCTATAAAGGCAAAGTAAAGTTGTATACGAGTTGCCCTTAATGCTTCTAAAGAAAAGACATACCTGGCTTTGAAAATTACTATAAACTGCTTGATTTCAAAATGCTCACTGTGTTGAAAGTTAAGTAGGAGAGGCTGCACTATAACTGAATAGCAATTAACGTACTGGATCTGCACACATATATTATACAAAGGTAGATTTATAAGAGTTTAATATGCTTATGGAACATTTTAGAGCAATGAAAATCCAAGGACATAACCCATAAATTTTTATTAAAAGGACTGAGAAAAGAATTGATCTGACTATATGCGGCATTAATGCTATAACAAGTGTCTTGATCTGCTCCAAGTCAGTAACAACACAGCTCAGTATAAACGTAAAGTCCACCACCGCTTTTTGAAGCTTGGAAGAAAACAATCTTTCACCGGATATTTGTGTTGACTTGATATTACTACTATAGAATTTATGACCTGCCTAAAACTGCCTATAATTTACAAGACAGTATTCCTGAGAGGCCTATTTTATCAATGATTGGTTCTTCTCAACTCTAGGTTGCCAAATGGCTTAAGCTTCTCCTACCTTAGCCTTTTAATACTAATAGAAAAATACTCCTGTTTCAAATGTGCTAGGCAGATCATAGGAATTCCGTTTCATGTTTCTTTACAATCAAAAGTCTATTTGTAAACTCTCCTTAAAATAAGAAAAGTAATATTTTCTCTGAACCACTGTGCAGTATATATTTAATTATACATACAGGTTGAATTTAGTTCAGCCAGAAGTTGATTGGAAAAGCATGAAATTCGGTTAATTGAGGATGGCGTGTTCATCCCAAACAATACTCTATGATTACGTCTTTTATGTTTTTCCTTAAACTAAAGTAAATGCTCTGGAAATAAAGTAGGATTGCAATAATTTGCTTATTAGTGACAAAACAGGTGGAAATCGAGCTGGGTGAAATTATTCCAAAGAGATAAAACAATTCAAATATATTTGTATGTAATAATTATTTCAAGGAGCTTTAGAACAAACAAAGAGTGCAGATCATTCCCAGCGCGGATATCAAAATACCTCGTACTTCATCAGACAGAAAGTAAGGTTCGACAAATCGGTCAAAAATGTTGTTGAATAAAAAATCGAATGACACATAACAATGTTTGGGTAACAGAGATTTAGATATTAGAGGCTAGTGAAATTGAGAGAGTACCCTTAAATTAGATTAGATTTTTGAAGCTAGCAATTTTATAAATTAAATAATTAAGTTGTTGAAATATTAGGTACCAAAAATGGGAGGTGTAGCAATTGGCTGGCTACTGTGACTGGCTCTGATTAACATTTTTTGTAGGCTAGTACAAAAAACAATCATACGAGTCTGTACAAAATTAATATGTTCTTATGTATTGCTGTTTCCCCGAAGACACTGTTCTTATAATGAAACACGAACAAGATAGCACTACTTTTGTGATTAATCGTTACTATCGCCATACGTCATGTTTACTTTTGAAAAAGAACACAGCAGATGCTTACCATTTTAGGATTTTTTTAAGTTAAAATATCCCAGTTCTTTTCAAACCAGTCTGTTTTCCTTGGCAGTCTTCATTATACAATACATGGCTTGCGACTTAATTAGATCCCAAAAGTCTCAAAATTAGTGTCATGAAAGTTTCTTTTGCCTAGCTCCCCTTATTTGTCTGGCTTTTAAATTATCAAGAGAAATTGATAAAATTAAGCAACTTCTGTGAGTACTGAGTATACTAACGATACACTAGAAATTTTTATTGGGTATAGATTTCCTAGTTTCCAAAACCTTGTTAAAAGAGTCCCAGAAAATGCCCTACATTCCTCAAACTACCCAAGATGGGACTGGTTTTCACTGAATTCGAATATCAAATTACAATGGCAGTTTTCTAACGCTATTCTGCAACTGCAGTTAAAGTAATTTTCACATCACGAAAAATTCTTCCTTCATCTACAAAGAATGCCTTGCCTGCCACTATGTAGGTGAGGATGTTTACGAGTTTATGTGCCAGTATGATGTCAGATACGTGGAAAGTACGTCCTTAAGATTAATCTAAAAGATAAAGCAAGTGCCTAGTATTTAATATAATGTTGCATTAAACGAGTTAAGCCAAAGAAACAGTCCAAGATTTTTTGCCATATTATCAGCCGTTTTTAGGATATGGTGCAGTATCTACCGTCGAAAAGTAAATGCGAGAAAATTCAGTAATAAAACAGTTCAAAATAATTCCCAGAAATAGATCTACCGTTAACTTTAGAGCGTTACATGAAATTCATATTTTCAAAATATTAAGCTAATAAAAAATTTGTGAATCGTCTTTAACTGGCTTAAATAGTCATTCACGAATAATGGGGAGACATTTTGTCAAAGAGGATACTATTGTGGTCTACCGTAGGGAAAAATATTTCTGGCCAAATTTCGTCCTTTATTTATATCTTCTTTCATTCCAATTTGAGAAAAAAGCATTCAAAAGCATTAGAATAATTGTAACGAAGTAAAGTTTTAATAAAAAAGCCTTTTCGCTAGAGATGCATTTCTTACCAATAAAGTTAATGCTTTGTTAAATAGTAAGTATCTGGAAGATATTTATAGTTTAGGCTTTAACGTCTGTCTTTCAATTTGAGAAGTAGATTCTTTTTAATGATGAAGAACCATACAACGGTGAAAAGAATAAAAATAGTAAAAACAAGAGATAAGGGTTTGGCCAAAAGAAAAGAGTGGACCCTGAACAAAACAAAATTCAAATCCGACCATGGGGGAAAAGCTCAGATAAGCCAGAAAATCCCACAGACTTGCTTTCCGAGGAAAGATACATCCATACAAATATTTCTTACAACGAGGAGCTACAACTTTGTAAGGATGAAGACTTGCATAAGGATGAAGCTTGCAAAATAAACAAGGTAAGATGCTACTCAGTGTGTAAAGCTGTTAAGAAAAGACGAAAAAAAGAGGGCTAAACAGAGAAATAACACTAAATTTTAGACTTGAAACATGCAAAATATATAATGTAGTAGAGCAATCACGAGTCAAAATATTCCACAATTCAGTAGTCTGAGGAAATGAACTACATTCATAGCAAGATTCAGAAAACGAGGAGCTACAACTGCATAAGTATGAAGACTTGGAGAGAAACTAGTGAGACCAGATGCAAGGAACTGAACTGGTACAAGCGAAGGAAGCTCTTCAGAGCACCTGCAAGGATAATATCTACAGAAACTACTCAGACAAGCTACATATCTTAACGAGATTAAGGCTGAAGAGTAGCAGCAAGATTTGTACCTATCAAGTTGAAAATACGTCTCTTAACTTTATCAAGAAAATCATGAGGAAGAACCTGTTCAGATGTGACAACGGTACTTCTTGCAAAGACGGATGGTAGGTTTGTAGGGAGACAAAATGACCTAAGGCAAAAGGCTTTTATCTAGCACGATATATATATGCACAACCTTTCAAAAAGCAGATTTTCCAATAGGCTGCATATAAGAACACCCCCCCCCCCCCAAATTTAAAGAAACCGGCATACGAAGCAGACACATTAATGACCATTCTTTAAGAGAATAAGCAATTTCACCAAGGTTTATCATCAAAATGATAGTTCATGAATATTTGAAGAATTCAAGAAGTTAGCTGTCAATTGAACGACATAAGTATCATTTTTGCCATATTGAAAGAAACCATTTAATGTTTGAGACGTTGAATGACAGAATATATAAGAAAGAAGAACAGAAAATGGTTGCATATGTTGCACGAGCATCTAATGGCACTTTGACGAAAAAGCTCATGTTTGTCGACGAGAAATATATGAAAGGAGGCAACCATAATAAGACAGTGCTGGAAAATTTGATAGTAGAAGAAGTAAATAAGAGGAAGTCGTTAGATACATTTCTGCAGGAATGGATCAAGAAAAAGTTTTAGTTTGTCAAACTAACTTGTATGTTAGTCAGTGTTCTAGAGTCCCGTCAAGGTTAATGGATTAAGAACGTATGTATGTATGTATATATATATGTATGTTTGTATGTATGTATGTATGTATGTATGTATGTATGTATGTATGTATGTAATCACTTACTTTCCAATTCTCTGGCAGGCTGAAGCTCACATTCTAAATCTTTCCCAAATTTTGACTTGTTCTTGTTGAATTGCCATGTAACCAATGCCAGAGTACAAGGTGGTGTTATCAGCATAGATGTTGATGAACAAAAGCAAGTTTCCAGGAAGAAAATTGATGTAAGGAAGCATGAAAGCTGGCTCAAGACTGGAATCATGAGAAAAGTCAGCATTTATGTAATACCCAACAAATGTGACTCTTCTAGCTGTGATATGCATTTTACGGTCTAAGGAGAAAGACTTAATGACACCAAATGCCCCTTTAGAAATACCATAACCATAAAGCTTATAAAGCAAGCCAACTTGCCACACCTTATCAATTGTCTTGAAAATATCTAGACCTATAGAGCGTACTGCACCAGATCAATACATTTATAAATACGTTCTGTGATTACAGGCAAGTGGTCACTGGTGAAGCGAGATCCTCTAAATCCGTACTGAACATCAGTATATATTTCACCAGTCCATTG
The DNA here is from genome assembly GCA_003991215.1 of Morbakka virulenta. NCBI lineage: Eukaryota > Metazoa > Cnidaria > Cubozoa > Carybdeida > Carukiidae > Morbakka > Morbakka virulenta. The sequence continues at coordinate 1,960,511 of RDPX01000122.1, forward strand.
TTGATAAATTGTTCCAAATCCTTGCTAATGACAAAAAAAATACTTGCCNATGTAATCACTTACTTTCCAATTCTCTGGCAGGCTGAAGCTCACATTCTAAATCTTTCCCAAATTTTGACTTGTTCTTGTTGAATTGCCATGTAACAAATGCCAGAGTACAAGGTGGTGTTATCAGCATAGATGTTGATGAACAAAAGCAAGTTTCCAGGAAGAAAATTGATGTAAGGAAGCATGAAAGCTGGCTCAAGACTGGAATCATGAGAAAAGTCAGCATTTATGTAATACCCAACAAATGTGACTCTTCTAGCTGTGATATGCATTTTACGGTCTAAGGAGAAAGACTTAATGACACCAAATGCCCCTTTAGAAATACCATAACCATAAAGCTTATAAAGCAAGCCAACTTGCCACACCTTATCAATTGTCTTGAAAATATCTAGACCTATAGAGCGTACTGCACCAGATCAATACATTTATAAATACGTTCTGTGATTACAGGCAAGTGGTCACTGGTGAAGCGAGATCCTCTAAATCCGTACTGAACATCAGTATATATTTCACCAGTCCATTGTTGATAAATTGTTCCAAATCCTTGCTAATGACAAAAAAAATACTTGCCAGGATCAGACGGAATAAACTGCCTTCTTGAAGCCAGGAGCAATTTTAAGAACTTTCTAGGGATATAAAATATAGGACTCCAATAGACAGTGATTGAAAAGTATTGACAGCAACGAAGATAGCTGATAAGCACACACTTTTAAATTAGCTACAAGAATCGAATCAAGGCTAGAACCTTCATATTGACCTAGCCCATAATCTTTGCAATCAATCCTGGATTTATGGTGACATGGTCCAAAATTCGATCAGTTTTTGACGGGAGCTCCAGGAAAGAAAGAAAAAGTGTCATTTGTAGAAGAATTAGAAGAGAACAATCCAGCGATGAGTTCAGCTTGTTTTCTATAAAATGTGGAACACCAAATACTATCTAGATGTGGCGAAATAATTGATCTCTTGAATAATAAAAGAATATTGCAAATCTCGACTCTTGAGTCGAGATTTAAGTAAGAAATAGATTCAAAAATCGCTCAACATTGCAATGTTAAGCATTAAAAATGACCTGTTCACAAGGATTGCTGGCTCATCGGAAAAAACACTCGATAATTGGGTGTCAATTAAGCCAAATAAGTTATATATGTAAGTCAGGATCTTTATTTTCTTGAATAGACAAGGAGTAGTACTTGTAGACTACTTGTGAAAGAGTCAGTCTGTTACACGGATTTACTAGGTTGATTTATAAAGACAGACACAGGAAAAATAAAAATGCATTGACAAAAAATCTTTTACAAAAAAATGTACCTTACCGCAAAAACCCCCCGCAGTTTATAAGTCCGCAGAGACAGTAGCCGTTTCCTCATGTGGATTAAAACTCATTAAACATCTTTCGTCTTCATCAGATTCGGTCACTGTTTTCATATTGATGATGACATCATGGCTACTGTGAGCTACTTTTTTGAGAACCAGGCCTCTGATTTTTAAAGAAAGGGAATACGATTCCTCAAAGAATACTGAATTAAGTATGTTAATCACAAACAGGACTACTTTCAAAAGTAATTTTGGCGAGTTTTAACACAAAAGTACTTTTTTCTTTAAGTTGGTAACTTAACAATTACCCCTCGTACATACAATACCATAATTCCAAAGTAACAGATGATTTTTAATAATGTCTTAAATCAAAGGAAGGCTATTTGAAGCAGGTACACGCTGTTTCTACTTCAGGAGGACATTAAAAAGTAATTAAATAAGCGACGTAGAGATAAAAAGAGAAAAGGAGATTCTGAGGAAAGCATTTAAAGAAATGTCAGTGTTCTTGAAAATCAGGCAAGAATAATAAAGTGTCATTAGCAAGTAAATCTATTAGTAAGAAAATCAAAAACTCTAAAATCAAGAGGAATGTGGCTTTTAAGTATCTTTGGTGTATTTTGAAGAGGTTAGGTTACACCTGAAGCAGTGCAGAAAAGAAAAGAGAGTCACTCAGTATGATAACAATAAAAATAGTGAAGGTTTTGTGCCCTCTTGCTAGAAACAAATCTCTTAAGTACTTAGTAAGTAGGAAAAAGTGAAAGCAAAAAGAGACTGGAGAAGGCAAAGAACGACTCTTCTAATGAGAAACTGTAGGTGGAATGCAGTTACTTAGAAAGCATAAGATAAGGTACAAAGGAAAAGGGGAAAAAAGATATGTAATGACACTACTGCTAATTTTGAAAAAGCAAGAAATAAAGATAAATTCAAAACTATGAAATAAATATAAGTATACATATATTATATACGTTAAATAAATATGAACATTAGCGTAAAGTGATATTTGTGTATATGACTGTACATTTCCATTGGTTTTCCATGACAGCATTCAATTATAACTTGAAAATAATTGAGAAAATTGCCTAAGAGATCATCAATCTCTGAAGTGAAGGAATAATATAAATTTAATATTACGCAATGGATAGTATGTGTCTCATGCACGTAATAGGCTAAACTGCATAAACCATTGATTCATCTGTTGACTATATATCAACGTTGTAACTTAACCTTTTAGAATCTTTTCTGTGTGGATTTCATTGATAGATTTTACAGCTCCATAACAAAATCTGTTAAATAAATATCCAAAGAGATTTACATTGCCTTTTAAACTATGTTTGTACTTGCACAAAAATTAACAATATATTAAATTTTTTGTTACCTACAATTATAAAAGTTGTCTTGAAATCTCTAAATGTCAAACAGTATTGAGTTAAAAAGCTTGCTTTTGTGAACTGATTAGCCATACCATGCCAGATATACAATCTTGCTACCAGAGGGAAATTTCCATGTGGTTTCTCAAAATAGAATCCATGAAATTTATAGGCTTAAGATATTCTGAATCACTAGTCTAAATCTTTATCAATATTTGAAATTGAAAGAAATATTATGAATATTTTACAGAAGCTATTTTGATAAAGAAAATGTTTATCTATTTCAAAAATTTTGCACAATGGCATTTTTGAAGTTCATTCACCGTTGGATAAAAATAAGAAAGAAAATGAGCATATTTACATAGAATTGAGTAATTTATATTTCTTAAAGCGTTACCCATAGTTATTTATACGATTTTCCTATCTCTATTGCATGACTTAGTTACACTCTTATGTAAATTGTATTTTGGAAAGAACTACTTAAGCTTTTTAGCAAAAAATATTATTCTTACCTTGGCAGCTTGATCTCAGTACTTTTCATAAATTAGATCCAAGGTTAGCAAAAAAAAGTAATAGTTTGTATGTGTTTCTCTAATATTTGTAATTTCATACAGAAGAAACACAACATTTGAAAATATACAGTGATTACTGTTTGGAAAATGCCATCTTGTGTAATTCGGATTCCTATATCGAAATTATGCAACAACAAAATTACAACAACAGTGTCAAAACAGCTCTATTGCTTATTAATATTAATCGAGATAACCTCTGTAGTTGCGATGTCAGAATAGCTAAATGATTACAGTCTTTAGTACAGTTGAGCAATTGTCTCAAAGTATAAGCTTCCAAGGTTACAAATAACGAAACATCTGGCAGACAAATTTTCTAAGTTCAAATACATTGAGCACGTTTTTATGTATAATTTTCTTGTTGTAATAACTCTTGTGTTTTAAAAATTTGGTTGATCATGCAAAGAGAAGAATGGGGAAAGGTATACATAAAGGAGTAAAGAAATACCGAAATTTTATTTATCTCAAGCATGGTATAAAATTACAAAGGAATTAGTTTCAAAGCATGACAAGAGACTATTAGGTAAACAGTAGAAGAGAAAAGATAACACAATTGTGTTTGCTCCAGCAGAACAGTAAAGGAGTAATTTTCTGACATGCTTTAAACCAATACAAATATATTATTATTATTTAAAACATGAGGGGTTTGAGTCTTTAATTTTACTGATTGTGCCACAATACAATGAAATTATTCCATATTGTGAAGATACATCACATCACAATACAAGTTATGAACAACTCCGAAACAATATGATTTAATCGTCGACTTATCAGATTTTACCAGAAGTGACTAGTTTCAGACTGTAATTAACAAGGAAGAAAACATCATGGAGAGGAGTTCTATTCAAAGAATCAGCCTTTATGGCTCTTAGATAAAACTTCTTATCTCGGAAATAAGAAAAAATTCAATCAGTTTCCTTGTGTTGTATATGAAAAAAAAATCAGAAAGTATCTCAGGTTTTAGGTCCAGACAATAGCTTTGTTTTAATATTAAACACTGCAATGTCTCCTTGGCTGTTTTAGTTGTAAAAAGCGTTCTAGGAAAGGTAACTCATCCTTCTGTCTGAAAAGGTAAAAAGAGGAAATAAGGTTCAAAGGAAAAAATGTAAAGAAATGTCAATGTTCTATGGAGGAATAGAGAATCTTGGTGTTATACAAAGCAATAATACAGATAGAAATAATGTGTATATATGAGAAGGTACTAAACAGAATACAAAACCCAGTTTTAAAAAACTGGCAAAATTAAACAAAATTGTTTGAAATGTTTTTTACGAAGTAAAGTAAATAGTCAAAGCACAAAATTATATATCTGAAAGAAACAAGAGGCACCTTAATAACAGATCATTGAAAAAGAAGGAAGGGATGTTTTACAAGAAAATAGATGATGAGTAGTTTGAAATCAAGCATTTGGTTCCAATAGCAAAAAAGCTAAAAATGTTTGGATAAATTTACAATATCCGTCAAGAAAAACAAGGAACATCTAGAATTATCATATACTATGAAAACGAAGTCTTGAGTTCGATTTCCCAATTAGACGAAAAGCTTTGAAACTTTACAAAAGGAAAAGGTATGTATGTATGTATTTATTCGCCACTAACAAAAAAATACAAATGTGCAAAGGTAAATGGTAAAAACCTAATACATGATGTTATCCAAAATAGTTAAAAAATAAGACTAAACAGAAACAAAAAAGAACGAAACAAACAGGCGGGACGGTAATCTAGAGAAACGGTGGCAGGGGTAACATAATACAGATCATGAAGACCTTATTTTCATTATGGCCCCTGATAGGTCATTGATTGGCATTAGGAAAGTCATCCAAAGAATTCCTTATTGCCAAAACAAAGTCCCTCTGAGGGGCATGGCTTAGCACAGGATACGGAGAAAATGATGTTGAAAGAAAAGAAAGCAATGGAAAAGAATACCAAGAACCAAAAGAACGTTAGCACATTGTTACTGAATCTACAGAGTTACAAATGGAGATAGGAAAATGATTAAATTACAAAATTACAATATTAGAGAGTAAAAGAAAGGAAACGAAATGGGTTGTAAGGAAGGAGGCAAAGAGACAAACAATTAAGTTTTGGACTGGAAATGAAGTTAAACTTAAGTAGAAAAACATTGCAATAATTTAAACTATTAATCACAATGCCTACATATGATTTCCTATTTTTAGATCAACATATAACTAGATATCTTTAAAATAGCAGCAAATTGGACTTAATAAAAATAAATGGTAAATTTAAAAGTTGCACTAGGAATATATTGCTGTGTGAATGTGATCTTCATTGAAGTATTTTTCAAAGAGATTTCGTGCCACTAGCTATTTGCATTCTCTCCAACACCTGTGACACAAAGAAAACGCGATGATAGGTAAGAATTTCATGAAAGGAAAGGAAGCCTAGATCATCTTCCTCAAAAAAAGGCTTGCAGTTATTTGCAAAAAGTAAACGGTGCTAATGAATTGATCCTCTTATTTTTAGATTTCCACATTATGTTATTTACAGCATGGTTCTTTTATTCAATTCATATGCCTAAATTCTATTATGATATATTGTCAAAATTGCTGAGCTAACAGCACGACAAATTGCCTTCAAGATTTTTTTTTGTTCAGATTTGAATATGGAGAGGACTTTCAAATAGAATTTGAAGAAATATCAAATAGAACTACGTCAAACGGAGGAAACCTATTTCCAAAATGAAGGTAATTTTGCCCTGTTAATTGGTTTTGCAATATTAATTTACTAAATTTAATTTTTGAAGTCCATTTAAATAAAAAGGTAATTAAAATTCCCAGAGGCTAAATTTGTAAAAACTCACAAAATGACGGAATCAATTTTTTAAAAAATCCAAGTTTTCCGGAGAAATATGCTTAAAATAAATATAACGCATATAACAACATAATCAATATAATCAATATAATCAATATAATCAATATAATCAATATAATCAATATAATCAATATAATCAATATAATCAATATAATCAATATAATCAATATAATCAATATAATCAATATAATCAATATAATCAATATAATCAATATAATCAATATAATCAATATAATCAATATAATCAATATAATCAATATAATCAATATAATCAATATAATCAATATAATCAATATAATCAATGTAATCAATGTAATCAATGTAATCAGTGGAATCAGTGGAATTAGTGTAATCAGTGTAATCAGTGGAATCAGTGGAATCAGTGGAATCAGTGTAACCAATATAATCAATGTAATCAATATAATCAATAAAAGTAACTGTACGAAATAAAAGAAATACAAGCAATACAATACGTATAAGAAATATAAGAAATATGACTGTCAGACAGGAGGTCATTGAAATGTAATATATCAGCTCTAACGTGAATCCAAATCGAAAGACGTTTCAGGGAGTGTAAATCCCAATTAATAACATTTTTGCTTCTGTACTTAATGAAGAATAAAAATAAATGGATATGAAGTGATAAATTTCTTGGTGTAAAATATGAAAGAGTACGAAAAGTAGTAAATATTTTAAGTGACTGGGGGTGTTGAAAGTCTTACAAATTAACAACAATAGGATATATAACACATTAACATAGAACTCTCAATCTAACAGGGATAAAAGTAAGTTGTTTTATTTAGCAAAAGTTACAGAGTGCTACAGTTTTAACTACCACTCAAAATTAGCAACAAAAAAACTGAATTTAAACTAAAGTGGATGGTTATTTCGAATCAGGTTCTCAAATGTTGCCTTAACAATTTTGAAAAAAAAATATAAAGATAATGGGAGAAAATTATCCTCTTAAATTTAAAAACAATGTGGATCCATCTGTCTTGTAATTAAAGAAAGGATCCAAAAAACGTTGGGTATTGTTCTCGAATAAAAACTTTTCAAACACCAGTTAGTAAGCATCTGTAAAATAACTAGGGAGAAGCTGTTCTTTAATTACAGATAAGAGTAAGCTCATTTGTAGCATTAGAGTCTAGCTGTTTTATCCTTGTACAGATTTGTTACAAAAAAATCCAAGAAAAGTAAGATTAAAGAAGTAAGAAAGAGATCTAAGTACTGTGTATTATTCATTTTTTTGATGTAAGAATTTATTTCAAAACATCAATTCATTGCCATCCCACCAGAGAAACACAGCTGTCTGTGAAGGTGGTATTTGAAACCAAAGGGATGTTGCAACTGGAAACGACTTCTACACAATCTTGATAATACAAAACATATAGTTTCCTCAAAGGAAAAAATTTTTCTATTTCTTAGTGAAAAAACCAGATGTACTAGAAAAAGGTTATACAGAGAACCGTTAAGAAATGTTTAAGGCCTTTACGCGTCCTCAAAAATAGTTTTTTTAATATTCAAAAAAAATTCCCTATAGTTCATGTATATGCAGGAGAGGTTATTTAATTTACACTGTAATATAAATGTAAATTATTTCAACGCTTATCACAACAAAATAATGTAAGAGGACATTATAAGATCACCATAGGTCGCTTAAAATAGCCTTTTCAGCTGACTTTAATCAGAAGACTCAATTTTCTATTACGATTTTTTAAACCGGAATCTGTAGGATAACTGAAAAGGACTCATAATGGCTTTTTTTAGCAAAAATGTTTGCAAAATTAGGCTGAACAGAAAAAACCCTAAAAACTGAAGTTGAGAACAGGCAATAGGATATGTTTATGCACAACATACAACTTTTTTATGGAAAATAAAGATGCAAACCAACACAAGACAAAACAAAGATTTAGCTAATTTTAGGGTCTTTATAGCTAAGTTTCGAATTGGCTAACCAGGCTAACTGGTTGTAATTAGAAAAAACAGGAATAGAACATCTACGTACCAAAAAATCTCAATAAGAGCTAAAAATTGAGAAGGTTTAAATTCTGTAAGATTTATTAATCCTCTTTGCCTTTCAATAATTAATGTCACTAGTTTAACTTATAAATTGTAAAACGTATACCAGATTGAGCAATATTGACAATTATCATAAAATCCAAAATAAAGAAGGCATCGTACAGATTTACATGCACAGTTACATAACATACACTTTACTTTTGAACAAAAACAAGTCGTAATCTGTTTCTAAAGATCGTTCTCAATATTACACCATATGGGTGTTATCTGTCTCCTGTTCCGTCGTTTCCACTCATACTCTAATATACATGGAAGATAAACAATTTTCACGCACCCCAATGTTTAATCTGTACTCCTTCGTATGCACCTCTTTTGCTGAAGTAAAGCTGCTTTAGATGATGGTAGCAGGCGGAGATTGTTGTGAGTAAAATATTCAGTCTCTAGAAAGGACAGCAACGATAGCACATTCTGATTTTTAATACCATAATATACAAATAAAATGTACTTTTCCAACACCAATTTTTGATCCTGCGAAATGCTAGTGGTTTGTGACTAAGGTGCACGAATACTGATGTAAGTTTGCCTTTAAAACTGAAACCGTCCCATCTGTCCCGAGCTTGCATTTTTCCTGGTATGATGTAGTCATATCCCATAAAGGTATGAAAATGGGTAGGGCTTTACAGGTTTCTTCACCAAGCACAGATGAAATTAAGTTAATATCATCGTATGTTTTACCTTTCCTGCAGCTATTCGAACGAATAGGTTACCGTTAGTGTTTCTTTCTTGGTGACTGTTAGCATAAATGAGCAGGATAATGTCAGTGTCGACAGTTCTAAGTACAACATTACCAAATCCAGTTGAAACACAATGAAGGGCATGACGTACGAGTTTCTGATCAACCTCTTCAGCCAACTTTGGCGAAATATTGACATCATTAAAAGGCTTTCAACATTGGATATTACAGTTTTGCCTTTTGTGATGACTAATGTTTTCTTTCCAGAAAATTGAAGGAGAAATCCGTAGCTGAGCAAGTATCTAATCGATTCGTACTGTCACCGTATTTCCAAAAATTGATAATTTTAAATCCGATGAAAACTTTGTGTCCTAGTCAAAATCAGTTATATCACCTGCCCCTTCGTCCTACCTCTGGTTCTTTAAACTATCTTTGAAATAGCAAAATTGATAGTATGGTTGAAAAGGTTGGTTAAAAAGTTTCCAAATCTGCTTTGTTTCGTCATATGCATTTCTCATCAAAGGACTTAGTTCAGTGATAATAGCTAATGATGAGGTTATCACTGGTACTGTACTCTTGTCCACTCTGAGAAGTAGAATTGACTTTTAATTTTGATATGGTGTTATAGCGTTGATGAATAGAATTTGAGCGGTGCCAAAGATGTCTGTACTGAAGAGGATTTTCGAATGTCTTCTTCAGTAGGTAATTGGTCTCCCCAATTTCTTGAAGAAATCCTTATTTTGGCGTGTGTCAAAAACAAACTTTTGAGGCTTCTGAGTTTTGTCATCTCTGGGTAATGTAGGAGTAATTAAATGATATTTTCCACTGACGAAAACTTTTGACATCAATAATCTGTCCTTCAGAACTAACTCCAATTGAGCTGAACTCTAGCAGTTGAATATTGTGCTAAATTTAGTGGTCATGCATCACACCAGTGTTGTTGACTGCTGTCAGTTACTTAACCACAATTGGGTTTACATCGAAATTCTGATTCAATTTTTGCACACCAAAGTAGAAATATCGCTCAAATTACGGCAACAACCTTTGATGCTTTTTTTTAGTTTCAAACTGGGCTTTGAACAAACCTTCAAATTCGATAATACTTTGTGCTAGATCAGCAGTACATAATGCCTATGATTAACAGCTGCTTCTTCAGTTCGATTTACGAAGAAGTTTGTTTTGCCACAAATGCCTGTTATGGCTTTGCTGTTCTGCTCATGAAGTTGATCCAGCCCTATTCGTAAAATAGGTATGTTTGTCTTCAAAACAAAAAATGACCGTTTATGAACTCACTGAATACTGGACAAGTGAACTAAAAGCCAAGCAAATAAAAAAAATAGACGGTAGATCAGCGCAGATAGTTGGATTTATCCAGCACAAATTATCATTTGAGAAATTTGTAAAAGGTTTTTGTGTAAAGATTGAAATCTCCAGCTCAAATGTTACGAACAAATGAGAACTTGTAGCCGGAAAGTAAGAAGCATTCTCCAGTATAAGCACATTTAATTTGACTTACTATTTTCATGTAGCCAACCTAAGAGAGACAATTTACTTCCATTTTTCGAATGGGCTTCTTTCAGAAACTTGCAAATGGAACAGGTTGCAACTCGATTGGAATATCGTGAACGTTTCAGATTATTTACATTGACAACAGTTAAAGTTCCTGAGGTCGATAATTTAGCTCTTGAAAGAACGCTATCAAGACCACTACCTTTGATGTATTCACTATGAAGAGCAGCTCTGGTGTTACCCTTGCCAAATAGTAACGGGTGTCGCAGTTGAATCTTTTCAGATATGTCAAATACTGGCTGATCAGAGACATCGACAGGTATCTGTTTCTTCTTGATAAACTTAATATTGCCTTGGATGATTTCCATGCAGTAATATTGGGATTAAACTGAAGCAGCTTTTTTGCTGATTGGAGGCATGACGGAATGTAGACCAGGGAAAAAAGTGTCGAACGGCAGTTAACAAGATTGATGCTTCTACTACGGAAAGCAAGTGTTGATGTTGGAAGCACAGAAGCTCTTTAATCAATTCATATCACATAAGACAGCTTGTTATATAAGGCATCTTATTTTTACTTAACAACATTCACAGTAGAGGTAAGGTAAAATAGAAGGGGGCTTCTTGGAAACGAAAGTGGTTTAAATTCAGTGTAAGGCCCAGGTAGAACTAGATTCCTTTTAGAATTCTCTAACAACTCATCAATTTTTTCTGAAAAACTACACAATTCAGAGAAGTCAAAAACTGCATGATTGAAAAACTGATGCCATTACAAAGTAAAGAAAGCTTGGTTGATTTTGCAGTCATGTCAATTTCGTATTTAACAATGACAGTTAATACATTCTTCCTGACGAACACTTGGCCTTCTTCGAAATATTTTAAGGGTCGAAATTGCAGTTTGGTCGCATGTGCTGAGGCACCGCTCTTGTGATATACTAATGGCCAGTAACTATAATTTTTGTTTTACAGGTTTGTCTGTTATTGCATATAATATTAACCCAACATACCTAAGTGCAGGAGTTTCACGACGCGTAACGTGTAGGAACTGATGTGATGTCGTTTTTGTTTTTGAATTTTCAAACTTGTGCGTAATTATCTATGAAGCGGTCAACGTATATTGGCTAACTTCCTGCAGGGCAAGAGTCTTCATGACAGTTTTTATGAAAAAGGTATCAAACGTATTTATTATTTCAGCCAATTTTTTACAAAGGGTTGTAACAATCTTAAGCAAATATTTCACCAAAGATTCATTTCTAGTCTCATTTTTACTGCGCTATTAACATCATCTGAGAATAATAATACTATTTTTCGGTTCACTATGCACTTTACTGATTCATTGCAAAGAGGAATTCAACGCTCCCTGTAAATGATGAAAAGTGGCAAGAATAGCTAATACTAATTCGAAATTATCTGAGAATTTGTCTCTCTTTCTTTAAATCAATTTCTGGATCGACAATAACCAGTCTACTTTCTTTTCCTCACTGCGTCCCGAAATGACAAGAGTAAGAGTATACGTAATTCCTTCAACATCAAGGGTTTTGATTTCAACTTTTTAGTGAACTTTGGTACGTGATTTTGGTCAACTTTCTTCCCTTTTACCTGCATCGTTCCACCAACGACGAGATTTTTAAACAAGTTTAAACAAAATAAACATTGGAATTCAGTCATTTCAATTGTCGTTTTGGCCTCCTTTCTCTTTACTTCGTTGGTGTTGCTGCAATTTCTGCAAGAACTAAGAGGTTTACGCGGTATTTTTTGGTTGTTGTTCAGACGATCCACTTTTTCTTTATTGTATCGGTACAGATAGAATTTGTGATACTTTGCGTTGTTATCATTGAAGACTCTCAATATATCTTCTGCTGTGATATCTATGCTCACTCGTAACTTCTGAAGGCTGTCAAATTTTTCACGTTGTGCAAACTCTGGTAATAATTCTGACAGTCTCGTGTAAGAACCTTCCAGAAATGTCTTACCCATATTAACCTGGCATATGAAACATCGTCTCCAGTCATATTCCTTAGTAAAGATTATTGCAAGGGAAAGAAAATATTAGTTAATAGGTTTACAGCGATTCTAATTGTAACTTCTTGTTCTCTAAACCTACAACATATTTTGATTGACACGATAATCATAGCTTGACAAATAACAGAGAATTTAGTTTGTTCGGGTCAATGTCAACAGATAATTAAGTTCATTTGTATCCTGTCTTTTGCATACTCCCGGTCTAGTCATAACAAAAATGTTATGTGATCACNCATCGTGTCCAGTTCCGTAGTAAAGATTATTGCAAGGGAAAGAAAATATTAGTTAATAGGTTTACAGCGATTCTAATTGTAACTTCTTGTTCTCTAAACCTACAACATATTTTGATTGACACGATAATCATAGCTTGACAAATAACAAAGAATTTAGTTTGTTCGGGTCAATGTCAACAGATAATTAAGTTCATTTGTATCCTGTCTTTTGCATACTCCCGGTCTAGTCATAACAAAAATGTTATGTGATCACAGAGGATTCAGAGTCTTGTCTCCAGAGCGGAAATCAACCTTTTATATGCATGAGAACAATCCCTGAAATTTTCATCCTGGTTTGAACATTTCCAGTGAAACAGCAATTTTGGCAGCAAAAATCCCCAATAATTTCAAGTTTCAACTGTCCTTCTTTTAACATCATACTCTCGGGAGATTCAAGCGTGTGTATTTTGTAGTTTATACTGGTATCAAAGTGTTCCTACCGAGTCAATACCATTTTACATGAGGTGATGTAAATAATAGGTTTACACAAGCTTAAGTAATTTTGACATAATATTTATACCCATTTTTTGTGCTTTGTTCTTAATTCGTTTTCCTTGGATCAGCTTTGCTGTTGTAAATGTGGGGTGTGTGCAGAGTCAGGTCAGGTCAGTTCTTGCCCTGCTACTGATAACATGTAATCCAGTACAATCTGTTCCATGGTGGAGTGGTCGGCGACTAAAGCTCCCCAACCAGTTTCAAAATCTGGTGAGGAGGGTGGCTAGCAACGCAGTAGGAATAAAAACAAGACCTATCAAAGGGCGGATGAACTCTTTAGAGTCAACGGCCAGCTAGCTAGAGATGGTGTTTCAATAAAACATCCTGCAGAAAGAACTTTGGGGCTCTATTGCGGATTGTTTTTTGCACTTCGTATACAGCCATGACAAAAACAAACAATAATACATACAACAATAACATAATGGGAAGTATGGTTCATGCATCCTCTGTCTCGCCCGATAGGGGTGTGCTGAAGACGCAGGGTAGCCCAGATAGTAATCATGCTACTACTTGCTACCGCATAGCCACATGAACTGTCAGGTCACAGGGAAGTTGGAAAACGTTGTGAGAGAAATGGTGAGGGTAAAGATTGACATAACGGACTGATTAAAGTCAGATGGTTAGAATCAGGAAAAATCAAATTAGAGAACAACAGCATATTCTTACACACAGGACCAGATGAAAAACACATTAATGATGTTGAAATCCTACTGGGACTAAACGTAGCAGATTGTCTGCTTGGCTACTGGGCTGGTTCCGAGTGAATAATTATGATTAAATTGAAAGATTGCCCATTTAACACCACCATCATTCAAGTATGTGCACCAACATCCAATAGCAATGAGAATGACATTGAAAACCTTTATGCAGACCTAGATAAAGCCATGGCACAATGCAAATCTCAAAATATTGTGTTTGTCATGGGTTACCTAAACGATAAAGTTGGTGAAGGTAGTCAATCAAATGTTGTAGGACCACTTGGACTGGGAAAACGAAATGAGCGTGGTTATTTCCCTCACACCTGGGTTTAGTGGTGTGAGGGAAATAACCAGGTGATCACTAATAAGTACTTTTAACATCATATCAGACGACTATGGACATGGAGAGGCTCAAATGATTGCTCAAGGAACCAGATTGATTTCATTACAATCAATAAGAGATTCAGAAATGCTGTCACACAAGTGAAGTGATATCCAGATGAAGATTGCAACAGTGATCATGCTCTATTAGTTGCTTCTGTTAAGCTGAAATTGAAGAAACTAAAAAGACCAAAGAAGGTGATACGGCGAAATCCTAGACCAACTGAAATCCGATGATGTGAAAACGGCTTTTTAACAAAAGGCTAAACTTTTCATAAAAAATGATAAGGAGAACAACAGAGCAGTAGATGACTACAAACAAATTTAAGTTACTGAAGAAATCATACCTCCTGTAACACTAAGGAAGGAGTATGGAGAAAGCAATTAGTATGCAAAAAGAAGTACATGTTTGTTTCATTTACTATGTGAATGCCTTTGATTGAGTGAGACATGAGCCTTTTTTGAAATCCTGAAAACATTAGATCTAGATGGACAGGATATTGAGCTATTGAAAAACTTATACTGGGAACAAAAGGCAGCTGTGAGACTCAATGGAGAAGTTGGCGAGTATGTCGAAATAAGGAGGGGAGTGAGACAGGGCTGTATACTATCTCCTGACCTGTTCTCACTTTGCACAGAAATGATCATGCGAAACATTATGGACAAGAAATGAATATCTATTAGTGGAATAAATGTTAACAACTTCAGATATGTATATGACACAGCGTTGATAGAAGACAGTGAAGAAAAACTACAAAACATCGTGGATACAGTAACAGAAGAAAGCGAGAAGAAAGGTTTTGAGATAGACAGAAAGAGGTCATTTGTGATGGTATTTTTAAAGAAGAAAGAGACGAGAGGTAAGATCTTGATTAAAGGGCAAGAACTGGAGAATGTTGTATGATTTGTTTATTTGGGTAGTTTGGTTTCAGCAGACACTAGATCAGAAGTGGAAATAAAGAGAAGAATTGGTATTGCGAAAAAAAACTTCAAAAGTTGCATTAGGTTCTGCCGTGAAGCAGTGTGATAATCGAAACTAGAATTAGAATACTTAAATGCTACGCGTGGTCAAGTCTACTTTTTGATTGCGAAAGCTGGACATTTACTACAGGCCTGGAAGACAGGATTAGAGGAGTGGAAATGTGGTTTCTAAGGAGAATGTTGAGGGTATCATGGACAGACAGGATAACCAAAGTGGACGTTCTACGTAAGGCAGGGACTAATAAATGTTTGTTACAGACGATCAAGAACAGGCAGATTCGGTTTGTAGGGCATGTTATGAGGAAGGAGAGGCTTGAAGAGGATGCGCTGACTGCCCGTATAGAAGGAAAAAGACCAAGGGGAAGACAAAAAACTACGTACTGGGCATTATTTGAAATTAAAAGTGGTTGAAGACCCACTGTGTACACTCAAGGTTTAAAGAACCACAAAGAGAAGGCTGTTATGGCTGCCGCCTACGCCAGAGTGCTGGTACGGCACCCAGATTGATTGATTGTGCAGTGTCAAAGAATCACCNAAAAGTTGCATTAGGTTCTGCCGTGAAGCAGTGTGATAATCGAAACTAGAATTAGACTACTTAAATGCTACGCGTGGTCAAGTCTACTTTTTGATTGCGAAAGCTGGACATTTACTACAGCCCTGGAAGACAGGATTAGAGGAGTGGAAATGTGGTTTCTAAGGAGAATGTTGAGGGTATCATGGACAGACAGGATAACCAAAGTGGACGTTCTACGTAAGGCAGGGACTAATAGATGTTTGTTACAGACGATCAAGAACAGGCAGATTCGGTTTGTAGGGCATGTTATGAGGAAGGAAAAAGATCAAGAGGAAGACAAAAAACTACGTACTGGGCATTATTTGAAATTAAAAGTGGTTGAAGACCCACTGTGTACACTCAAGGTTTAAAGAACCACAAATAGAAGGCTGTTATGGCTGCCGCCTACGCCAGAATGCTGGTACGGCACCCAGATTGATTGATTGTGCAGTGTCAAAGAATCACCAATTTCAACTATTTCTCCATTCCCCAGCCAAAAGGTGTGTCTGCCACTTCTTATCTGGGCATTCAGATCCACCACTACGGTGTTTAAATCTCTTGCAGAGCATGCCTTTACAGATGTTTGTAGACTCCAGAAAAAATCATCTTTGCTATCATAATCACTGTCGTTGTTTTGAGTAAAATACTGGACGAATTCTATTTAAAGTCTCCTTTTCTTAGTTCTCACAAAGTCTGTGATGATGCGTGGTACGATCCAATGAATGCTCTCTAAGCTGTCTGTAAGGGAATTAAAGTCACTCCATGAGTGTGTGTTGTGCATTTTTTCCTTCTGAATACAGCAGCAATTCTCCTGTGATGGCTCTCTTTTTTATATTGCCTGTCCATCTTCTCGCACTAATTCCCAGGATCTCTACTCCATAAGCATTATTTCTGCAAATAGTTGCACTGTTGACCCTACTCTGTACTTGGTCTTGACATTCTATGTTTCGATGTTGATGGTGGTATTAATAAATAGGATAGTAATAGGCTGAGTGGCTTTCAGATTTGTTCTGGTTTCAACACCCTGTGTCATAGGTCCTCGCCTGGAGACCCATATTCTCCTAGGGCAGCAATGTTTGTTGAATTTCCTGTTTGGATTTTTGTATTATAATTTATTTTTTATTTCTTTCTAGCAATTATTTGCTAACCTTTTCAAAATCCTTCTTTTTTCCTCATTCAGGCTTGTGGTCGTCAATGGGAACGTTTATGTATATAAACTATTCAGAATTTACTGTACAGCATGTTTTTCTAACGTGACGATAGGCAAATAAAATCTAATGAAACAGAAACAAACGGTCATTTACATTTATTTTTTATTAGGAAGGTTTTATGATCATTTCAAGCCTTTTGCATTGGCTAAGCTTGTCAATTTATCACGTAGTTGACGTTTTCTTGTACAAAGTATAAAATTCACTTTTGAGAGGCGGGAGAATAGTTTTGGGTAAACCAAAATACAATTAAATGTAATGAATAAAAATTGGGGCACAGAAATTTGAGGTTGAGAAAAATAAATGTTGTAGAAAAATTAAGGAAATTAAGTTTAAATTAAAAGAAGCTTTAATACTAGGTTAATACATTTTTTGACAAAATAGCTAGTCCACTTCATTTAAAAATCGTTGGTAACAAAAAGGTGTATATAATATAGAATATTATTATATATTTGCAAAAGACTGTCATATAATATCTTTAGAATTTATTGGAAAAAGTTAAAAGAAGAGAGAGGGTCGTACTTTTATACAAGAAATGTTGGTATAAAAATTTTACTAATTCAAAAGAAAAGAGATTAGAAAGTTATAATGAATAGTTTAAGAGTCTAGAAACTGAGGAAAAACAAAAGCGAATCTAAGAAGGTGATGCTTACAGAAGCTTTTAAGTACTGAAACAATGCAATGAAGCTGCATGATTTAGATATTCCAAAGAGTCCTGAGAAAGGTTTCAGCAAGGAGGATGACAAGAAAACTCAGAAGGAAAGGAAAAATGACAAGCTGGAGGAAAATTAGAGGTAAACGGTATTGAATGACTTGTCAAGCTTGTCATATAGCTGTGGAATGAAGTAAAGATACCTGGAGAGTGGGAGTAAGGTGACATTCTGAAGTGAAATAAGTATAGAGGACTCATCCTCTTAGAACATGGGATAAAATATCATTAGAAGAATGTAGCAAAAGATTAGAGGAAGTGATCGATGTCGTGTAATTTTTATTTATGGCAGAAAAGGAACAACTAATATCATTTTTATAATGTAATCCCTTGAAGTCTAGGAAAACCAATCGAGAGCAATAGGACAACGTAACCCTGGTTCGTAGACCTTGAGAAGGCATACAATGGGATTTGAAGGAGAAGAATGCCACTAAATAGATGGTACTGATGATATAAATATGATAGTAAATTTGCCAAACCCGTGTCTGGTATTCTAAAGACTGTAAAAAATTATTCTTGAGAGGATTGGGCCCTACCAGGGCTCTATAGTTACCCTTCATTTGCTTTGGTAATGAATAGCATCAGTTTGCCATTAACAGATGACCAAAGCGTTACTGTGGGGTAAAGGAAAACTACAGCACAGATTTTGTACATGGAAGACCTAGATGAAAAAAATTAGAAATAAATAAAGGTAAACAGCAAAAAAACTGAGGTCATTGTATCAGGTAAAGAAAAAAATATTTTTAATCCAAGAAAGGAAAGGTCTGGTGATGATGCAAATTAAAAATCCTGCTATTTGGGATAAGTACTTTCAGAACAGCTTTCGGACGGACATATATATATATATATATATATATATATATATATATTGTATAATAAACTTTTTTTTTCACCCTATTCGTTTATCTTCCCCGTACTAAAAATGAGTGTGCGCTGTACTAGCCAAAAAATACCCCGCTCTACATTACGGGCAAACTGTACTTGTTGACAGGTCTTCCTACTTAATACAACAAGTGAACTAACTATGGATCTACAGGAAAGGTTTTGTTCTATTTCCACTCTGTATAGTTTTATAGATGGCTTATGAAAGTTAGTTATCGAAACTAGTCTGCAAATCAACTTTTACATTTATTTCATATCACACTATATTAAAAAAATTATATGATAGCGAATTTACCTGTTTTTTAAAAGTTATATATATATATATATATAAAATGTATATTTATATACATATATATATATATATATATATATATTTCTTATTGAAGAATTGCAGTAGAAAATGAATTTCAGTGTCAAATAATTCGAGCGATGGGGAGTATACCAATACCGGCCTAAAAAACTATTTGCTCAACTCAACACATTTGTTTCAGAAACGAAACAATAATTCGAGTTGAAATTGTGTTTGAAAAGCCAGAAATTTCTGTCATGTAAAGACATTAGCTGACTATCGATTTCGGCCTGTAGTCTTGAACAAAATCATAGTGATTTAATAATCTTTAAAGGTCCTTGGTTGTTCACGTCTTGAAAGAGCTATTTCTGCTATGAAGTTAATAAAATCCAAAGAAAGTAACTGTTATTAAAAAATCGTTTGCAGCACGTCCCACTCTTGCTTTGCTGGGCTTTGCATAGGTAAATCTAGTCTGCTGTGTCGATAAGTCTGAATAACCCTAGGTTAGTCAACATCAAAAACTGATAAGAGATGAGATACGCAATGGAGGTGATCGGTGTAGCGTAGCAAATCCTTCCTATCATGCAAATGATGTCTCTGATGGTAGTCATTAATTTCTAGTTTAACCAAAAAGAAACATAAAAACTGAGATAAAAAGCCTAAGGTAACATTTACTATTTCGAAGTCATCATCATTATCTTACAGCCTCAGCCGATATAGAATTCACTACAGCTTTCCAGTATACCCTATCTATCATAGTTGTTAGAAGGTTTTCCTTGACGATGGCAGTGTCCCTGCATATGATGTCCGGAAAGGTGAGCTTCCGAGACAGCTTGAGTGATGATGGGTGCTTCCATAAGAGAAACGACGACACAAGTTCATCTGAGGCACGTGTACAGTGTTTAGAAAACTGGACGCGTCTCCTTTGGACTGAGGTTGATATCCTAGACAGGTCATCATTTCGAAGTAACACTTCTGTGTTTGTTAAGGAACAAGTTTTAAAATATAAAAGGGGAGTTTCTTTAAAGCAAGTCAAACAAAACATAAGTTATCTCTAATTAATAGGATTAGAAACCACAGAATCTTGTCAAAATTTTCTTTTAGTTGGTTTATATACCAGTCAAGCAAACCCTTTGACGTAAAGAACAAGTTGCTACTTACAATAAGTAACCAGAAGGCGATTCTAAGATATCCTATTTGCAGAATAATCATTTTCAAAACTACGACATGAAATCCTTTTTTACGTTAATACACGGAATCAATTTTAATCACTCTCATTTCCTGAATACACTGTTATTACCTTTATCATTCTTATAGCTTTACGATAGCTGAACTGGATATTGCCATTCATAATTAACTAACTTGGTAAAGTCCATTTTCAAAATAGATACATTTCTAGGATTTTAGTTGTTTAATACAAACAGTTACTATAATGGTGACATATTTATAATACAATGGTAGAGCGGTTTTTTTTCTTTAATTCTTTTTCTCTTTAAATCTCTGGAAATATTAACAGTTTGCCACTTGCTTCAACTTTTTCACTTATTTTGTCTTATTTCATTTGATATTTTTGCCACTAAAGGAAGCCTTCAATAGTTCAAATTATTTTGATTAACTGCATGGTAATTTCTTGCATTGGTATTTTGTTAAAGATTTTACACAAGTAATATGGCAAAACTCTCTTACTGATATCTAGTCAGTAAAGAAAAGTTTTAAAAATGTTTCCCAGTCCTATCATAAATTTTAAGACATAGGCACTTTTCCGTCCACTTGTATTACTTCAAACTTGTCATAAAACTATTATTCATTAAGAAAGTTGAAGTAGGTTTCTTTGGTTCGATAGCATTGTTGCTAAGAATGTATATGGCTTTGAGGGAACACAAACAATGTCTGATATTTTTCCAACAAATGTTACAGGTATGTGACACGATAAGTTGGAAAGCTGCAAATTTTGAGACCGAAAGTTGCATTTTAAGCAGGTTTAACTTTATTGATGGCTAAGAATCCTACAAGGTTTAGAGCACCAAAAGTTATTTTTTTGTAATCTATCAGCAAAAACATAAGCATAATAAAAAGGCATGTTCCCTTTGGTAGTTTGATGTTTTCACGCATATTTTCATGCGTGAGCTCATATTTGGCAGCTGGGTGGGTAAAGTGATTTTAAAGTAGTGACGTAATTTAGACCAGTCAAAGTAAACATTACATAAAGCAAAGTGTAAACAATGGTATCTTTCAGTTCTGTCAAAAATGTGGTGCAACTAGGACCATCCACAGAATTCTTTATTGCTATTTGTATAACCGGACAAGATGTTTTTCATTAATTGACTAATTGAAGCATGTGGTTCTGACATGAAGAGGTCGGAATTAGACAACGCATTAGCGTCGATTAAAGAATACTTAATTTTAGACATTGTGGTAAGGAAAGCTCAATAGTTATTCTTCACTGATTGACAGATATTTGATGACTAGCCAAATTGGAATACAACAACTAATTTTAATTTTAATTGCTTTTTACAGGCCAAGAAACCTGTGACCAGCTCTTAGTGCAGACCATGCACCAAGAGGAAGTATTCTCTCCTCTATTTCTCTCCCCAAATCCGAATTTTATTGAGCACAGTACTGACGCTTTTTGTAATTACATGTATGTGTTTTGCAATTTATGGAGGAAAGCTCTGGCCTATTGACTGCTGGAATATTCTTTAGTAGGTTTCATTGTTCGACCCCGAGCAAGTGAATTTTGTCAGGTCTATTTGATTGCGTGTTAAATTGAGATCTTCAAATATCGTTCTGTTTTTGAAAGTAATTAGAGGGCAAAGCATTCTTCGATAATTGATTAATTGTGGTTTGTGAGACAGTCCTAGCTTCAGCAAATCATATGAATTATGCCGAAGGTTTAACTGTCTGGTAAAGAATACGAAAAGACATTGATTGGAGGGGCAACATAAGGAATTATCAACTAGCAACTAGCAAAATTATTTGTACTATTATGTCAAAGACTTCATTTATTTTGTCGGCAATATTCCATTTCGTGTTTTGCTGATTGAGCACGTCGTAAAAAACATGGGCAACTAAAAGTGAAGAAACAAGTCCACTGAATTACCTTCATCCCTGTTGCTGCAAACAAATTCTGGAAGCATTAAATACAATGTTCGATTTCAGCTGATATCCTCTTGTGGGCAGTCAATTTCTGGTCTAATTATAAAAAGTATAGAGGATTAACATCCACCATATCTTGTCGAAATCATCGAGTTGGAGAAAAGCGATAATATGCAATTTTTCAGACAGAAAATTTAACATTGCTTAAGAAATTTGAGCTAAAATACATTACACGTATTTTCGTCTATTTTCTTCAGACAGAGATTCTTACATGTTGAAAGCTGGGAAGACATTATACCAGCTTTTTCCATAGCTTTTGCATGTCACTTGCACTATGCATGGTTTGGTGCATTCGGTGAAATTTACTCGCTGGGAAATTTACAGCTTCATTTCTGAGACAATAAACACTTTCAAAAACTGTGAAAGAAGGGAACGGCATTTAGTCTTATAGATTAAGAAGTCTTATAGACTTCAGCCTTGCTCCAAAGCCCGTAATAAATGGATGGTGGAATATGTGGCTGCTTGCATGTTTTTATTTCTGTGAAGAGTATCATAAATTTGCTTATTTTCTCACATATCTTAATCAAAAAGAAGCAGAGTGTCGGGAAATTGAAAGCTTGGTCCATCTTACGATTTCTGAGAACCTAAAAGAAGAGCATGGTTTCATTTCTTCCAATTTTGCGTATCTATCAAACATAATTACCAAATAAAAAAATAGATATCACTGAGAGTCTGAACTTCTATATCTGGCAGTACAGGAAACACTCAAGACGATATACTTGAATTTGACTCAGGATAATTTACTTAAATTTGGTACTGTTTTATAAAAGAATCCAGGCATGAAGAAAATCCAATAATTTAGACGAGCTATAAACCGGTCAAACAGTTGAAATTTATTTAATTAATCCAGTAGATGCACCCATTAACTGTCATGCCTCTATTGTATCTATACAAATTGACAGGGTCTTGTCTGAAATGGGCAAAATCTTGAAACTAGAGAGAAACAGTCTTAAAGTGAAAAACTTGAAGCATCATCTTGTTGTTTAGTGGAACAACTGTATTGCCGAATTGAGCTAAACATTGTGTTAAATTTTCGCACAAAACGCGTTTTTCATGAGTTTTTACGCATACCTTTATGCATATTTGCTAGTTTTTCACGCATATTTTATCTTATTTTTAAATAGTTTTTGACGCACGAAAACACGGGGCTTGCTCTTGGAACTGAATTAGATGGTTCTATGTCGTTTCTAGACATACTAATCAAACACAATAAACATCACAAAAACGTTTTAAGGTCACTTTTGGTAAGTCGACATTTACTAGGTTACACACGAAATTAGCTTTATTTAAATCAAGAAAATATAAACCCAGACTCATCAATAGTCTTTTAGACCGGCATTGGTATACTACCTATAACTCGTATTTGCAATTGAAGTTCATTTTCTACGGAAATATTCTTTTTTNACATGTTGAAAGCTGGGAAGACATTATACCAGCTTTTTCCATAGCTTTTGCATGTCACTTGCACTATGCATGGTTTGGTGCATTCGGTGAAATTTACTCGCTGGGAAATTTAGAGCTTCATTTCTGAGACAATAAACACTTTCAAAAACTGTGAAAGAAGGGAACGACATTTTAAAAGTCTTATAGACTTCAGCCTTACTCCAAAGCCCGTAATAAATGGATGGTGGAATATGTGGCTGCTTGCATGTTTATATTTCTGTGAAGAGTATCATAAATTTGCTCATTTTCTCACATATCTTAATCAAAAAGAAGCAGAGTGTCGGGAAATTGAAAGCTTGGTTCATCTTACGATTTCTGAGAACCTAAAAGAAGAGCATGGTTTCATTTCTTCCAATTTTGCGTATCTATCAAACATAATTACCAAATAAAAAAATAGATATCACTGAGAGTCTGAACTTCTATATCTGGCAGTACAGGAAACACTCAAGACGATATACTTGAATTTGACTCAGGATAATTTACTTAAATTTGGTACTGTTTTATAAAAGAATCCAGGCATGAAGAAAATCCAATAATTTAGACGAGCTATAAACCGGTCAAACAGTTGAAATTTATTTAATTAATCCAGTAGATGCACCCATTAACTGTCATGCCTCTATTGTATCTATACAAATTGACAGGGTCTTGTCTGAAATGGGCAAAATCTTGAAACTAGAGAGAAACAGTCTTAAAGTGAAAAACTTGAAGCATCATCTTGTTGTTTAGTGGAACAACTGTATTGCCGAATTGAGCTAAACATTGTGTTCAATTTTCGCACAAAACGCGTTTTTTCATGAGTTTTTACGCATACCTTTATGCATATTTGCTAGTTTTTCACGCATATTTTATCTTATTTTTAAATAGTTTTTGACGCACGAAAACACGGGGCTTGCTCTTGGAACTGAATTAGATGGTTCTATGTCGTTTCTAGACATACTAATCAAACACAATAAACATCACAAAAACGTTTTAAGGTCACTTTTGGTAAGTCGACATTTACTAGGTTACACACGAAATTAGCTTTATTTAAATCAAGAAAATATAAACCCAGACTCATCAATAGTCTTTTAGACCGGCATTGGTATACTACCTATAACTCGTATTTGCAATTGAAGTTCATTTTCTACGGAAATATTCTTTTTTAAAATGGATACCCATAAACCATTATAAACAACAATGCCAAAAATATCGTGAGAAAAAGATAAAGGTCCATCATGCGGACCTAAAAAATACAAATAACCATTTGTTTGTCCTACCTTAGTAAATCAAGCGACAAGACTAACCAGTAACACAGTGTCGTGTTTCTAAAGCCACATTTACTCTGAAATTGTAGTTATGAATAGAAAGGCTATTGATAGTTTTTTTGCATAAAAGTACACTATCCCAAAATTAAGATTTAAAAATCCAGGAAGGAGAGCAACAGCAAGAAGCAGGTTACCCAAGAAGTGGTCACTGAAGGACTTACAACAGAAGAATTAGATATGTTGGGAAAAAATCAAAGAAAGCATAAGAGAAGATAAGATTTTGGGACTGAAACCTTTCAGAAAGATAGTAAAAACCAGATTGCCCGCTGTTAATGTGAAGTTTAATCCTTATCTTAGGACGAATTGAATCAAAGTCAACCACAGATACTAACAAACTGGTTAGCATCAGTGACTGAAAAAAACCCCAGAAGGTGTCGTACTTGATTCAGAAGAAAGTAAAACGTTTTGGACTAACCTTTGGGATAACCCTGTGAAACATTACAGTGATGCAGAATGGTTATGCAACTTTTAAAATGTAGACAAAATTAATAAACAAAATGAATTTACTATCATCCATGAAATGATTAAACAGAAGTGCTCAACGATTCTAAACTGGAAGGTTCCAGGACCAGACATGCTGCATGGATACTGGATAACGAAATTCAATACTCTGCATGCGCAAATTGTACAAAATGTCCAACAGAGATCTCGTGTCCTTAATGATATTGGGACTGAAGGGTCAGAAGGTAACGCTGTTGACATATTCAGACCAATGTCATGTTTGCCCTTATGTTAAAGCTAATGACGAGTGTTATTGAGGAAGAAATGTACAGTTTTCTGAAGAACAAAGGAATTATATCTCGTCAAGAGGAAGGCTGTTGAAAGGGTGGCCGTGGAACGACAGACCTATTGCTAGTAGACCAACTAGTTTTCAAGGATTGTGAAAGAAACCATACAAAACTGACCGTGCGATGGATTGTTTATCGAAAAGCCTACAACATACTTCACCACTCATTAATTGAAGAATGTTTATCTCTCTTTAAGATACCAGACAATATCAAGGGATTCTTAGTCGACAGTATGCAAGAATTGCAAACAGAAGGTATGGCCGAACGTTACTTACTAGGTTCAGTAAAGATAAGCAGAGGAATTTTTCAACCAGATACTCTCTAATAGTTGATGCTTGTACTGCGTATGATACCAATGCCACTCCTATTGAGGAAAGTGAAACCAGCCTACGAGTCCAAATAGACAGATTAATGTCAATCACTTACTCTTTATAGACGACCCGAAGCTATATTGGAAAACGAAGTATAATATTGAACCCCTTATCAAAATAGTCTACATTTTCAATTTGATGTCGGAATAGAATTTTGCATTCAAAAACGTGGAGTGCTGATAATGAAGAGAAGAAAACTGAAGCAGTTCGATATGTCTTTTCACTAAACGGCGGAGTTTTGAAGCAGGTTAAAAAGCAAGGATACAAGTTTCTATCCTGTCGAGTATTAGAATTCGACAGGATAAAGGAAACAGAGATGAAGTTGTTTTAAAAGGAATATAAATGGAGGGTGCAAATTATCTTGAAATCTCAGTGGAAAGAATACGTTCACAGTAAACAATGCTTGGGGAATCTAGAATTCTAGGTGATGAACGGGTGTTTAGAGATTGAATATCGATAAACCTGGCAGCTGTAGATAGAAAGACAAGAAAGTTGTTGACAAAAGTATGGTGCATTCATCTAAACGGTCATGATAAAAGACCGTACTTACCTTACATTAACAGTGGAAGAGGATTTATTGGTTGTACTGTGTTTCCAGACTAAATAGAACATCTTATGCATGTATATAAAGACCAGCAGAAAACATTTGTTGCAGAAATTAAACAAAACGAGAGCCCTGGTAACTGTGGACTGCGTGGAGTAGAAACAGAAGTGCTCAACGATTCTAAACTGGAAGGTTCCAGGACCAGGTGGAGTAGAGTGATTATAAGAGAAAGATGTTGAAAATCGACAAATAGTGTGGAGAGAGATGAACTTGCATGGCTAATTTTTCTGGACCTTGAAGATGACATTGACAAACCAGCAATAATGGTTTAAATATGGTGGATTAAAGCCGAAAAATGAAGCCTAGATTTGTGCAATATAAGAGCAGGCTTTTAGTACAAACGATATTATATTTTACACATACAAAACGGAGGACTCACTACAGTGTAGGATGTGTAACGAAAGTGGTNGTGATTATAAGAGAAAGATGTTGAAAATCGACAAATAGTGTGGAGAAAGATGAACTTGCATGGCTAAGTTTTTCTGGACCTTGAAGATGACATTGACAAACCAGCAATAATGGTTTAAATATGGTGGATTAAAGCCGAAAAATGAAGCCTAGATTTGTGCAATATAAGAGCAGGCTTTTAGTACAAACGATATTATATTTTACACATACAAAACGGAGGACTCACCACAGTGTAGGATGTGTAACGAAAGTGGCGAGACTGTGTGGCACAGTGTCAGTGAATGAGGTAAACTTGGACAATAAGCGTACAACAGACGAAACAATGTCTCCAGAATAACTCACTGTGAACTATGTGGATACTACGGTATTAAAATGTGTGCCAGGTGGTACAATCACAAGCCTGAAGGTGTTGCAGAAATGGAAAAAGTGAAACTACTTTTGAACTTCATCATACAATGTGATCACGCCATTGAGCATCAAAGACCTTATATCGTTCTTGTCAACAAGATAGATCTGATGGTGGGGTCAAAGTCAGGACCAACGTATGCTGGCATTTGGACCACAAAACATTTCGAGCCGAGTGTTTATCACCATCTTGCAGACATGAAGCGAGCACGAGAGGATTCGATAGAAGTTTCGAAAACTCAAAGGGCGAGGAAAAACGGGTCATGATAGTGAATGTTGATGGCGGGCCAGGTGAAAAGTGTAGGTATGAAAAGACAGTTGTAGGTGCAATTGATTCTTTTCAGTCTTGGATGCACTCTTCTTGGTAACAAATGCACCAGGACCTAATGGATTCAACAGAGTTGAGAGAAGAATGGCACTCCTTAATAAAGAGTTGTCTCGTGATTTGCTTAAGCACAAATATTTTGGAGCATATCCATATCACAAAGGCAACACAATTGATCCTCAATTTGAATTGAATATATTTTAGATTTTGGAGTGGGATGGTCATCGATGGTTATACAGTAATAGTAAAATATATTGACGATAGAGTATCGGAGGTCGTCAGAGATGTAAGCGATAAATAGTAATCATCTTGTGTAATAATCTTCTAATATTCACTATTGAAAGGTGAGGATTGAGGAAAAACACAAATAGTGAAAAGTTGCTTTTAAAAGAAAACTCATGACAATGTAGAAGTTGAACGTCCTTTTAGATGTAAATTTATGAAGTTAGATAGTCATATAAATGGCCCTGTGAAAGCTTGTAGGCGATGGAGAAGTCTTGCTGCCCGATATCCTGAACGGGATTGGAGGACCTAAGGTCTAAGGTAAGGAAAGCTTGTTATTGTGTAAATTATCCATAATATGTATTCCTTTTAAAACTTTTTTGCCTCTGGTATCACAGTAAAATCGCTTCAGTTTTGATCTTAGGTGTTGAAAAAATAACATATCATACATGGACCTTAGTTTAACAGTTGGAAAGTATTAATGGGGAAATTGGGGAAATTAGATGGGGGAATTAGATAGATAGCCACAAAGAATTAAGCCACAAGCTTTACGCCAGACCGTAACTCCGATTTTTTCCAGAAACCAGAGACCTCACTAAAAGAGGTTGATATAAAGATTAACTATTACCTCCTGCCATTACTTAATTCTGTTTTTGTTTTACACTTGTGACATATCAAATTGGCATTAAACTCCAACGCCATCTGTCTTAGACCGAAGTAAACTACTCAATCCAATGGTGTACCAAAGAGGTCTAGGCACAAAGTGGCAAATCTGAAATCAACCAAAGAAGGGTAGGCAGTAATTTTTGAGAATTTATTTGTCAGAATGAGAATAAATGTAATTTTAAAAGGAGAGACCAATCAAATTTGAGTATCTGAAATACAAGAATAAGATTGGCGGAAGAGCGATGATTTAAAATAAATCAGTGTGAGAAACCTAATTAGGCCAAAGTGTTGGAAGTAAAATAATTCTTAGAAAAATAGAAATTCTTAGAATCTAGAAATCGAAAAACCTGTGTTAGAAGATTTTCAGATCCTCCCTGAATTGCTTCAAGATAATACATTACTCTTAAATATGAGGTAAGAAAGCACGGAAGTCGTGGTTTTAGTCACAAAAATGAGCTTCAACAAGGAAAGAAGACCCATAGGAATTAAATACAATTCAAAACCTGTCAGTGTTATCAAAAGCTACAAATACGTAGGTATACAGCTGGGTGAATCACTACATAGATTGATCATTTCTCAATTATCAATAAAAAGGTATCTTTGAGACTGAGATTATTGGAAAAATAAAGCTGTTTTTAACAAAAACTGCAGCATGTAGGTTTTATCAAGCCTTACTAATTCCATTGTTAACTTATTTTTCACTGACTAATTTTAGGCAATGGACAAACAAAGCAACATGAAAATTGAAACAAAGTGCTCATAAAATTTTCGGTACGTGAAATGATGTCCAGCCAATAAAAAAATGTCACAAAGAAATCGTCATTCAATTCATCATTCACAAATCTACGTACAATAGCGTGCAGAGATTTAAATGATGAGTATCCCATCTTATAGGACTACTTTAAATACATTGCACATTATTATTCAACTACAAATAATAAAAAACTGCTAAAATTACGAAAAGTGAAACTTGAATTAACAAAAAGATCGCTCTTTACATTGGTGCAAAGGAATACAACACCCTGCAAAAAGAAATTAGAGGCAAAGAAAATATTTAACAATTTTTTATGTCATGAGTGTATTTTACCTGTTTTTAGCGTTAGATATTAAGCGTCTAACACTAACTGCATTCTATCGTTTTTGTTTGTTTGCATTTCCTCCTCCCCCCCTGTTTTATTTTGTAAGAGGTCTCATACGGAGAACAGTAATATTTTTTATTTTCTTATTTGGATGTAACTTGTTTAAGTATTATTGAATACATAAAAACATAAATATTTAATTTTAAACAACTGAATTTTAACGTTTGAAAAGGTTGAGAAACAGTTATGGTTACATACGAAGAAATATAATGCAAAGTTCATCTCGGTCAGACACCTCATATTCAAGAGAGCAATTTTTCTATTAGAAAGTATTTCAAGGACTGAGTAGGCTGTTTATTTGGACATGACATCAAATACTAATGTGATCAATACCTGAATAGCATGTTAGCTCCAACTGAAAGAAAAGTTAACATGGCAAAATGAGTGGGTAAATGTCAGAAAGCAGAATAGAGTTAATTTAGATTGGCGGTTACTCAGGTGGTTTATCAAATGCTTTGGATGGAAGCATGGCTGACCTTTTACATATAAAGGGTATTGTTGAATATGAAATGTTAGGAGACTACTTGTTACAAGAGTACGAATGAGATGACAAGAACTGTAAAGTGGAGATACTGAACATGACTTAATTTTCTCATGTTGTAACAAAAATTGCCAAAAGTTAATTGCATTAAAAAAGAATAGAACAAAGGTAAGAGTTACATGACATTTTTTCTTTCTTTTTGCTTATTTAAGAGATTTCAAGATTCCAATTCGGATACTAAATTGAATGTCTTAACAGAACGTTCAACTTCTTATATAGGTGGATCTCTTACATAATTATTGACCATTTAAGAAGCCTTTTCACGGCAAATGCCATGAACGTTCTGACATATTTATATTTTGGTAAATTTAGCTTTGAAAAGGGCATGATCATTACAATGGTTTTGCATGGAGCCAAGAAAAGCCTCAAAGGAAAAAATCTAGCTACTAAGACGATCAAGTTATAAGCATTTAGCTTCTCATGGGAAAGTTCAAGATTCAAGTGGTTTGTTTGCTATTGTACGTTTGTTGTCATTAGAAACTAATTGTAAAAAAATTGTTTCAGCATGCTGAGTGAATATCTTTATACATATGCCATATATGTATGAATAACACCACTTCATGTGTGTCCATATGTATGTCAATACTGTGGCCAGAGTATGACGATATACAGTATAATACAGATGTCAAAGCAACATAGTGAATTAATGAAATGATAGATATTGTTTTAGTTCCGCTCCATATTTTATATAACTGCATATCTGTATCCATATTTATGATCTTTTTAAAAATCGAAAAATTGGCAAACGGGCAGTAAAAAAGGCAGTAAAATAGGGAAAAAGAAAGTAAAACTCTTCTTGGACAAAAAAATTCAATTCAGCAGCCTATCTTTCAAAATACTTAAAACCTGGAAACAAACATTGCAAGTAAACAAAGCAATCCCTTCAAACCCCTTAAAATCCCACAGCTGCCGTGATTAAATGCCTAAACAGCCGCGTTATGAGAGTGAGAACTAAAACGTCCTCAATCAGTATTTTTATCTACTTCTGCAACCTTTGTGCTGCTTCAAGTATTGGTCTCCATCAGTAGATAAAAATAATCACACACCCATTCAACTAGTTTAATGATGGGAATAAACGTCAGCCAAACTTACAAGACTTTTATTCTAAAGGTTGGGTAAATTAATCATTTATTATTATTATTATTATTATTATTATTATTATTACTACGAATATTTATACAGGGTTAAAAGTTCAAAATAAGGTATAGACAAGCTGTATACAAATTCTGTTCTACCACTTGTCCTGTGAATAACATGAATACAACTTAATCTATAAATGAAAACAAAAATACATATAAGTTCCTCAAGCGTTTCTTCTTTCCTTACGATTTACCTACAATGTTCATTGTTTTTTCCTTACTCTTTTGGACAGCTCTCTATTAGTAGCAACAGCTGTATGTTATAACCTCAGTATTGTTCTCTGAATCTTTCCATGTTTTGAAAGTTGTTCCATTTGGTGGGACTGACTATCACTTTTTACAAGCATATACAAATACTGATCACACATAGGATCCAACCCTGTGATTCGCAAGGTGAGTCTTAGTTCTCATTCTTAGAGGCTTGGCAAATTTAAGAGAGGGGTATGTCGGTCTGATAGGGTGTTGGCTACTAGTAAGGTACAGGTTTTGCATTTGTTTATTAACCATAATTTGTATTTGTAATATGTATTTATAACAACCAATTCTGGAGGAAAATCCACAGTATTTTGAAAAACTTCATTTGCCGCTCCAAAAGCCTTTTTTGATTTAGAAAGGTACAGATTAATTTTAGCATCGAAAATAGGGTGCTAAATGTTAAAAGAATCTGAGCGCTCATAAACCACGCTACAGCACTGCATACTAGTGTAACGCTAAATCAACAGAAAGATTTCATTTACATTCCGAAAAACTTGGTTTTTGCTTTGCCATTGCTAGTTTTTTTTTTAAAACCAACAACAACCGCTAATGCGAATTTAGTCACCACGCTTTAATTCAGCTTGTTACTCAACAAACTGAAAAGGAGTTGTGAAGCAGTGTAACTCTTTTTGAAGCTGCAAAAACGCTGGCTGGGACATTTTGTCACTTTGGCTAACGAGATATGTAACTCACAAACCGCATTGTCCATTTAAAATGACTTTAAAATATCTCGCAATAATATAACCAATTCAAAAATGTATACTATTAGCAAAAACAAATTAAGAAATTAAAATTTATTTCTCCTACTATGCTTTTTAAAGAACAATAGTCCTGCATGTTTTATACTCTGTAACTACAATTTTGTAAAAATCATCTCCTTAGAGATTTCACAAAGAAAAACAATAAGCCCCATACAGATTATAAAAAGCCTTACTAAATTATGCAGGGGCGCTACTGAAATCTGAAAGTCCGCTTTCTCCCTCGGTAATGTGCAGTGTGAAATTTAATGCAAAAACATCCGTTCTCCTTTACTTCATCACTTTCTTGGATTCGAGTCAGCTCTTTTTGAAATGGGTGAATTACGCAAGAGGAGGAATTGGTCAAAATTTCGTGGGATTTTTGAAATTTGGGCTCATTTCCAATGAGCATGATGAAGGTAAAACGTTTCGTTTAGTTTATTATTAGACTTAGAACAATCAGCAAATAAAGGCCGGCAGAACTGAATCCCACTTGAAGGTGACACAGTCTGTTGATCATTGTTTATATGTGGAATTGTTTCAGCTTCTTGGTTGAAAATTTTAAAAGCGAACAGTCAGTTACGAAATCTCCCTGTTTATTGTGAAAAATGAAATGGATCACACAGTTCACGGGCAAATGATTAAACCAACCATCTCAATTTTCCTTTGAAGTCATACAGTATGATGATAGAGAAATCAAGACGATGACTTTCAGTAATAGGAATGTCTCCACTAAAATTGATGTAATTAGAAAGATGTCACTGAAATGTTCATTAAAAATTGATAAATTCGTAATTCAGGATAGTGAGGCTTTGTTATTGGCTAATATAGTCCACAGTGAGCACATGGTCTTTCAGAACGAAGTTTTTTCTGTGATCATTTGAAACAGCCACAGCAGATATCTACAGCAAACTCAAATATTATTCAGATGAAGCCAAAATATCAAACGAAAACTTACTGTCACGTGCTACAGAGGGTGCACTTGCTATGAAGAGCGAAAAAACTGGATGCCCAAAAATGACAAACGAGGACAATCCTAACATATCGCTAACCCATTGTGTCATAAACCAAGAAAAGCTTGTGGTCAAGAATTGGTTCTCTGTTCTTGACTAGATTTTGTGAGCTGTAATAGCATCAAAGAAAATCCTATGGTTTAACGTCGTTTTAAGCGGTTTTGTAAAAATAAATGTGCTGAGAAAGTCCAATTTTGCATTACACAGACGTGAGTTGACTTTTTCGCGGATCTTGCTTAAAGAAGCTTATGAAACTATTTCTATTGGTCAGTAACTTTCTCACCAATAAAAAAGAAATAAAATTACTGTTAATAATTGACGAAATTACACCTGTCAGATATCTGGCAGATATTTTTGATAAACTTGAAAACATAATCCACTCTAGGTGCAAATATGGTGTTTGGTGGATGTGAAAGGAAAGATTTTGAGATATAATCACAGTCCTTGAATAATACAAAAACATGTTAGCAAAAGAATATTCAGTGAGTTTTACATTTTGAGTAAATGTGAGATTACAAATTATGTTTCCAAAGTACTTCTTGACTATTTGAAGATCTTACTGTAGGAATTAAATAAGGATTTTAAAGAAAACAATTTTTCCTCGGGGGTAAGTCAACTATTAGCAATTGTTGTTTCTGATGCTGTGGCTCAATATTACAGAAAGGTATTAGAACTACAGAAAATTGAATTTAAAAAGATTTTGGTCAAACTGAAAGGTACAAATATCTGGCTTTGTGAAGATGTTAGAAAAGGTACCCTAACGTCTGAACATCATAAAGAAAATTGTTGGTCCCTTCTATTTCGTCACTTTTGGAAGAATATGGTTTTAGTTCTGCTTACAATTTTCCCGAAGTCAAGAGAGATCGGCTTATTGTTAAAAAATGTGGCCATTTTTTGAGTGTAACAAAGTTGTATCCTGGAGGCAAGGATTGGTATCTTATACACCAGTCACAAGGATTTCACTATAGGAGGAGCGTAAAGGTCCGCCATGAGAGGTAATTAACATAAAATTCTTGTTTCTTTACATTATATAGATCGTAATTTATTTGTAAAAATCACAATACGATATGGCTTCCATTTTTACTGTTTTTATTAATTATTCTGGCATTTTTAATGCTCCCTTGCTTTGTCTAGTTTAAGTTTATGTATTTAATTCATTGGTATTAACTTTTGAATTAGGAAATCCTGTAAATGTTGTGGTTTACCAGATTTTTTTGTGTTATGACAAAGGGGGCATGCAAACAAATGTTTTTGTGACACTGTTGTGACCAGTAATTTTTTGGTTTCCCGTTTCAAGAGTCTTCTCATCAGGAGATTCGTAAAACTGATAAACGTCTGTCTAGCTCGTTTTGTTTTGTTTTATCTGACGTCAACATCTGCTCGTCCGTTTGTTGTCATTGTGTATCATAGATACCAAAAAGTTTTGACCTCTTCCAGATCTTGTTTATCTGTGATATTTATGACATTGGAACAATATTTTGCCTGAAAACATTGTTTTAGTTATACCTTTATTTCAAACCATTTTGTTAGGCTTTAGCTTTTTGCCACTTTAAGAGGATGTATCTATTGGAACATAATTAGATTCAGAAAAACTATCACCTGTATAACGACGAGTAGTGATGCTATCGCTTTCGATGCCGGGTAGATCGCAATATCTCCGAAAATGTGGTCTCTTTAGGTATTGAGAAATTTCTGCGATTTGTAGCTTCATGTTTGATGGCTGCTTTTAACTTCAATCTTTTTCTACCACATTTCTGTGACTTTGGTAGTAGTTGTTTGTGACCAATGACAGTTATTTACAACCTATCGAATACTTCCACAATTCTTAAAATGCTTCTCTACAATATACCTGTTTATACGCTTTCTTATTGCAAATGAAGTACATGTAAACGTTTTTATTGGAAGACAAGTATATCTTAAATATGTACTTTTTTATACATTCCATATCTTTTAATTGCCCTTGAAATATCAGAAGTCTGCCTCTTCTGATATTTGAAGAGGCTTCCATTTAGAATTGCAAAAATCAACCAACCCAACTTTATTAGTTACAATTTTTGAATACTAACATACAGACAAAATCTTTCTTAGATTTACGGCCTTAAGCAACCTTTCTTTCGCTGCAAGACAGGATTCCTTTGTATGAAAAATTTCGTTTCAAAGGCAATAATAGAGAACCAAAAACTGTCTAAGATCGGTATCAGCAATATATATTCTGCTAAGAAACAGAATCAATAAGAAGATGACTAAATACTAAAGTTTAATGGGAGAAAATTTTGCTCAAGAATTAAAAACTTTCTAAAAGTGTTTTAAGAAAGTGAACTTAAAGATGTTTATGAATGTTTGTTTGAGAATGTAATATCAGGCAAAGATAGTTATAATGAAACCTTCTGAAGATTGGGTGGTACTTACAGAAGCACACGATAGACTGTAGAAGCGTTTTGTTTGAAGTTCTCTTAAATGAAGCTTTTATTAAGAAATATGCTTAACTATTATTATTATTATTATTATTATTATTATTATTTTTATTATTATTATTACTATTATTTTTGTTATTATTATTATTATCATTATTATTAAGAATTTTTTTTTGAAAAAAGAGTTCCTCTATCGTTAAAATGTATAAAAAAATAATAAATAAATTATTTACACTGTTGTTCTGTTCCCCATGGGAATTACATTCACTTTAATGAAAAGGAAAACAAAAATTGAAATAAAGTTTATTCAAAAATTAGAATAACATTTACTAAAGATTAATTCAAAGAATAGAAGGGAAAACAATTAATAAGAATGAAACAATTTGTCAAAATTTTAGTTGCCTGTACTATTTTAAAATTTATCTTGTAAATATATCATGTCGTATTTTTAATCCTGAGTGAAGCGTTGTTTGTTGAAGCCAAGGCCACCTTGAAAGTAAAACGATATTTATGCCACCTGTAGCTTTAATTTGAGAATCCTAATTAATAAGCCTATATTTCTAGTTTTACTGTTTGTCGGTTGGAAATAGTTTTCAAATGTTTCTCAGACGTTTTTTGTTAAATAACTGTGGACAAATGTTGGGGCACGTATTTGTTTAAAATTCATCACAGATGTATCTAGCAATGTTGTCTTAACCTTTTGAGCACGTTGTTTCGTCTTTGCTATCTTTTCTTCAAATTTGTTTGCTATATTCCCAAACGTTATTGAAAATAAGTCAAGATGTACAGAACTGTATTTCGAAAATTAAGCTTGCTGTGTCTGCATTGATCTATGGTCGAGTTCTCTTCAACAGCGTGACCCTTGACGTAGGTTTTTTAATGGCGATTTCCATGTGATCAGACAAATCTAGAGTTTGAATTCATTCAGCCCTAAACATTTGGAAGCTTTTGTATACCTTACAATATCAGTAATTGCTAACGGTGTAGTGTTCAGTTTGTTTAATCGTTTGCTGGTTCCAAATCATGTTACTGCCCTATTTCTTTATTTCCTGTTCACTGTCAGGCTATTTTCCTGAAACCAGATTGTTGAAGATTGTAAGTCCTTGTTTAAAACCTTTTCAATGTTTTTGACGTTATTGTATGGATAGAATAGTACTGTATCATCAGCATACTTTAGATGTTGCTTCTGAAAGAATTGAGGTGATATCTATAAACAATACAAATGGCAAGATGCCAAGTATCAATCCATGTGGTACACCACAAACAACTGCTTCCGGACAACAAATTATTTGGTTAAAGTAAATATGTTGTATCAACTGAACAGATAAAAGCTAATCAAGTCTTTAGGGAAACCAATACGTTTATAATAAGGAAGTTTATTGATAACACTGGTCTACAAAAAAATATTTTTTATTTGTGCTGATATTCATTTAAAGTGTTTTTATACAATTTTGGTATGCTGATTCCAAATCTGGTATTCATTTTGGCCCATCACGTCAGGATTTTTTTACTTTTGACTTGGTCATTTTTTAAAAAATCAGCTATTTTAGAAAATATTTCAGGCAGTCAAAATATATAAAATTGATGTTTTTGCTAATATGTTAGACATCTGCACTCTAAACTCATTGTGGGCTGGTAACTGTTTAAAACTCAGTTTGTTTGGAGATAAAATTACAAATTGAATAGTAATTTGAAATTTTCATAATAAAATATGCGTTATGTTGTCATGTTCCATATTATTTACGCTTCTTTTGCTCGCAGATTCCAAATCACATAAAAAAGGGTTATGGTGAAAAAAAGAAAACAGATTGTCACAATAAGTTATGTTAACACAATATCAGAAATAAATACAACATTTGATATTGTTTCGTTTGTTTCACCATAAACCATGCTGCGATGCTTCATTCTATGAAATAACTTTAGAGCTGTGGAAGAAATTGACTTCTGTGTGACACACGCGAATGGTTGAGAGCTGGGTTACTTATAGATAGACCAGCAGTAGTCTGCTATCAAACGAGCACTCCATTTTCCTTGATACCTGGTCTCCATGTCTTTGATAACCTGGTGGAATCGCTCTCCTTGCTCGTCACTCACATCCCCACAGTTGGGAGGAAACTGATCAACGTGATTGTGCAAAAAATGCACCTTGATACTCATGTTTGCTCCAAGGCGTTGATATGCATCCAGCATTTTCTTCACAATTTCTTGATAATTTGCTGACCTTTTGTTGCCAAGAAAGTTTTGTACGACATCAACGAATCCTCGCCACGCATCTTCTTCAACAGGATTCATAAAAATTATCAAGTTCGAGTCCTTCATCATCTTTCTTATATCCGGCCNAGCATTTTCTTCACAATTTCTTGATAATTTGCTGACCTTTTGTTGCCAAGAAAGTTTTGTACGACATCAACGAATCCTCGCCACGCATCTTCTTCAACAGGATTCATAAAAATTATCAAGTTCGAGTCCTTCATCATCTTTCTTATATCCGGCCCGTCAAAAACTCCAGCCTTCAGTTTCTCAATACTTAGTCCAGGAAACAAACGGAAAATGTATTGGAAGCATTCTCCCTCCTTATTCAACGCCTTTACAAATTGCTTGATCAGACCCACTTTATATGTAAAGGAGGGAGATATATCCTGTCTCTGTTTACAAGAGGCTCGTTTACGGTATTCTTGTCTCCTATTTCGAGTGACTCGCGCAGCTCCCAATTTGTTTTAACCCAGTGGTTGTTCCCCCTTTTTATTAGAATTAATTAATTTAATTAATTAATTATAATTAACTAATTATAATCAATTAATTAGTTTTAAATAATTAATTTCAAAAAACTGCATGTGATAGTTCTTCGCTAATACCCGTTTCTGATAAGCCAAATACATCGGATTTATGAGAAATTAAAATTTTTCGGTATTCATCAGGTTTTCCAAATAACCGACAGATATTTTGGTAACAAAACAATATTCTTTTTTCAAGGCAGTCTCTTTAAAATTATTGTTCTCACTAGGTCCCAGATGGTATACAATCTCTCCGCACAATAGAAACCAAAATTTTAAACGACAACATTTTTTCAAACACAGAACTTTTCTAAAATAAATCTATATCTACCATCACACGTACCTCTAGAGTTTATGGTGACACTCACTCTATCTGGTGATGTAAAACACGGTCTTTTAATGAGAAATATAGAGGGATAAGAGCAAAAATAAAATATTAAAATTCCAAGCTCCACAGAAAATGTCATCTTCTCTAGCTACCTTAACGTATGAGAGGAAGGAACAAATTAATTCAAATTGTTATGTTGAAAAAAAACAACATCTTTGATGTTTCCATCTTTCTATTAAATTTGCACTTTATTTAGGTGCTGAAAGACGTTTGACACATTGTGAATACTAAATACTATACTTTGTTCATCAGAGCCCAATTTAGCTAGCCAGATAGTGTCCAGTACTGGTTATAGGGAGGTTTAACTATTAAAAATTACAGAAAGAGGCAAATTCACTCGTTCAAACGCTGCACATATTGGATTGTATTATAAGTAATAATATAAGTAATGAAGAAAAATTGAACAACTGATCACCTCTTTCGTTTAATTTTAGTAGTACATTCATATCAGTTAAACTGGAGCTTTGACGCTACTTGTACAAGTAAAAAAGATTGAACGGCTTTGATTTCGTTTTGGTGCTCCAAAGCAAAAATATGTTGAGTAGGACATTTGTTATTACGATTTTCAAACCTGTACTTATGGGGATTGTAATCTATCTTGCTTACGATGTTTTTAACTGTTGATATCATGGATCAACTTCCAATTGCAAACTTATGGTAAAGGACTTTATTCCTCTATCTCTTACTTATTTTTTTCTGAAGATCTTCGTTTTATATCGTATATAAATGTATATAATATATATAATGTCGTATTCTGTTATATTTTAAGGTACTGCTTTGCACCGCATTGTATTTCATTATATAAATATTTTATGATAGCATTAATTATTTATATAGCTACCAATGCTATCTTAATTGATGGCAAACGTTTATCTTTCTAGTCCCGTGAGAAAAATCATTGCTTAAACAGAATCCTGAAAAGTTTCATGAATACAATAGTACAGTATTTATTTTTCCTATCGTTTTGAATAATTAGAGGAATGTTAGCAAAGGAAAAAAGAAAATAACTATCTGCCTAGATAACGCAAAAAACTCGTATTTGTTAAAATGTTTATTATTATGATTTGATAGTAAAACCCAGTATTTAAAAAGACAATGAGCTTAACCTTTGACAAAGGACCTTTTGAGGTTATATTGACACAAATGTCAAATAAAGGACACTAATAAGACCAGACCAAAACATGTAAGATACTGTTTCAGTCATCAGAAGATGGACTTTTGTATGTTGTATGGTTCGGTGCTGTACAATTATTGTACGATCAAGAGTAAAACAGTTAATTTCACAAACTGTTTTAACTGGAAAAAACAGTCTTAACACAGCTTATCTGGTTATTTTTGACTTGAAGGAACATGGATCAAAGTGTACTACAAAATTTCGAGCAAAGCCCACTGCCTTGGTATTGTGTGGTGCTTGGGAAAGGTCGGTCTTGTAAGAAGTGTGTGTGTGGTGGGGGGGAGGGGGGGTTGGTGGGGGGAGTGGTGGGGTGATGGCAGTGATATATTTTACATTTAAATTTATATTTTATAAATATATTATATTTCATACTACCAATACAATATATCATAATTGTGATTTTTAAAAATTGTAGTGACATCAAGTGTTTACACTTCCCTGTCGGTACAATTCAATTCAATACATGTCTCATAGAACAACAATTACAAAATAAATATCTAAAAATATAAATTACATATAATGGATAAAAATACGGCTCTTTAAGCCGTATTAAGCACAGGCAATGAAAACTATTCATCCTCAAACCGTTTTTCACTGGTAGGTCAGTAGGAATGGAATTTCTTTTGCATATAAACTAGATCATATAGTTGACAATTGACTAGATATGCACATGTATATATGGAGGATGTAAAAAGTTCTTAAAAAGCTTGGGAACAGTATTTAATGTTAAAAATAGGGAACGTG
Source organism: Morbakka virulenta (assembly GCA_003991215.1). Taxonomy (NCBI): domain Eukaryota; kingdom Metazoa; phylum Cnidaria; class Cubozoa; order Carybdeida; family Carukiidae; genus Morbakka; species Morbakka virulenta. The sequence goes on from RDPX01000122.1 coordinate 2,001,398, forward strand.
AGCTATATCTACACGTTTATTTTTACTCCTTAAATCAGTTTTAATTTCAAAACAATATGAGAAGTAACAAGCTGCTCGGCAACGTAAAGTAACCCTTCCTACACTTTAAAATAAGTACTGCTCGTAAATTTATTTCATCTTTAAAATAACTAAATTTTTGAGTCTTTAACAGAAGGGATTTTTTGTTGAGCTCTTTTTTTATGTTTAAAAACCTTTTGATGAATAAGCTGGCAGTGTCCTATTGTAATGCCTAACTATTATTAATATCATTAGATTTCTACCTATTCCTTGAGCTTTATGCTGGTGTGCGATAATAATTCGTCGAGATTATCATCTACTGTGAAAATTAAGCCCATAAAAGTTGTCATCACAAAAAAATGCATACCATAATTCATACTGACAAAAAAAGGAAATTAATCATAAAAGATAAGTTGCAGAATACAGTTGATATCACAAATCTTAAAGTAGAGAGCAATTCTTCTTTAACAGAGAAGGTCAAATTGTCACACATACCAGCGAGATAAAGTATATCATCCATTATGTAAGGAGCCATTTTTCCTGTGCTTAGTTAAAGAACATGAACCATTAAATTGAAAATTTCTTGAGATACTGTAGTTCACCGATTTCAAAAGTAATTTCTCAGTTTAGTTCTACATCATTATTTGCTATCTCAGAAACCGCGATACCAAGCGTTCCTTTCTGTCAATCTCATGAAATATTTAAATCAAGATAATTTGCTGTATAGAGGAAATACAATAACTTATTATGACGACCATGTTTTAATGCATACACTATTTCTATTGGAGGATTTTTATGAAAGCACAATAGTATTTTACAAGTCCTCTATCTTTGGTTTGGATCTGACAACAGGACACCAAAAAAACCTGATGATTACTTTTACATATTATAGGAGCTTAACAAATTAGAAACTTTGAAAAATTACCACTGGTCACTTAAAATATTGAGTATGTGTTGCCAGGTAGGATAAAAAGTTGGATCATTGGCAAAGAACTCCCTAAGTTGGAACCAAACATCCAGACAACATATCTAGGTGATTGCTTGTTAATTTCTAAACATGATAAAGTGCAAACTATCTTCATTACAATGGCTCTTCTTTCAAATTTCTTGAACTTCCAGGTTTGTTCCTTCTTTTTATAGTTACATAATATAGTCATGACAGTTTTCTATCTTTATAGAAGAAAATATGAAATATGAATATGAAAGCTGGTGGCTTCTCTTACCTCGTATCTACAATTTGCTACAATAAAAAGTTGATATAAAAAGAATTGATTGGAATTCGGTTATTAACGTAAGAAATCTCACTTACTTCTGTCGCTGGGGTATCTTTCCTCAGGAAATGCCAGATAGTGAGGCTGGAAGTATAGCTTTAAGTAAAGTGCTGAAGGAAATTAAAGTTACTTGTATTTATTGTAGGTGTCATTGAATTGTCATTGAATCTACAAAATTGGCCATTTTAATCCAGTACCTGCAATAAGTACCACCATACCGGTTGCAAAGGAGGTAATCTTATTGGACCTAGAATATTAAAGAACAGTGCTATTGCAATGCTTTCTGGTGCAATTTTCTACACATTACATAATTCAGTACTGTAATAGGGGCAAACGAAGATCCAACAGCGAGTACGGTTGGTAAATTCAGATTCACAAGATTAGACATTCTAGTTTGTGGCTTTAAAAATGCGATTTACTGAATTTATAAGCCTGAACAGCAGAAAAAAGTTAATATCCATAAACTAGTGAATCTGTACAGAGTAGAAAAAATTCTTCGGAAAACAAAAGCCCGGAATTGTCAAAAGCCTTCAGATCTCATGGTAGAGTCTGGAGAAGGGTTAATAATACATTTTCAGGAAACATAATTACAAAAATATGAGCTAAAATAATATCAAACTTTAATATAAAATTGTAGGTTTTAGAAAACCTAAAAAGAGGGTGAAATGTTAAAGGCGCACATGAATGAGCCTTGTTATTGCTAAAAAGGTTGAGCAATCTGTATATCGTGTATAAATTACCAAAGCAAACATAAAACATCTTTATAGTACAATTTTACTCATTCCTCAGTTTACAATAACAGAGAAGAAAAATAACAGAAAGGTCAAACTGACTCTATATTAAGAATTAACGTATACAAGTACAATTTTTGATATTAAAGCCAGTCCTAAGAACGGAGGGGAGCTGGTTTAAGAGAAAGCACCAAGTTTGAAATTTCTCTTTAATTTGTGTAACGTAATTTTCATTACTTTAAATGTGAACGTGACAACTTCACGTCCAGAGGTGGATTTTCAAACAGGGTTCTAATCTGGCTAAAAATGAACCAGCTGATAATTATTCAATATCCTATTCATTAAAGAAAATGGATTGGGAATATTGAAGAAGTGTTCAAAAGAACTTTTATTGTATAAGCACTGATCGGCAAAAGAAAAAAAAGTTTGTCATATTCAGAAAAGGAACTGAGATGTTATAGAAACAAGAGATTAGCTAGGAAAATTATAAGGCACAATTTATATTAGGATCAATACAAATGTTATTATGTAGTAGAGAAAAGAAGGAAATGGAGCTGGTATCTTACTCAAAAAGAGATCATGAAAGATGATAAGATATGTGAAATATTAGTCTGATTTCAGGAAAGCTAAAAAGTATTAATATTATTCTAGAAGACTGTGATGTGCAATATGGTTGCATGCTTTAAAGAGAGGCAAACAATTAAGAGACTGGAAATTAGAAAGCAGGAAATTGAAAATGCAGTCAAGAATGAGATATGATAGACAGTACAATCATGCTGATAGTATCTGGATCTGACATAAAAAATTGTAAAGAGGAAAAAGAGTCTAAAATCTGACGCTTTTAGAGCTCTAAGTAAAAAAATTTCTACCACTTTCAAAAACAGTGTGTCTTGAAAGGGAAATTTCAAGGGACAAAAACTTACGGAAAGACTTATAATTATTTATTTCCATATACTTGAAAACGAGGCTCATGTAATCTTTATGGTGTCATTGTTTAGTCTCCTAACAAATTGGCACCAAATTTATAAGCTTAAACAATAAGTTCCTACTAAATTTGAATATCAAATGATATTTTCCAAACATTATTGTGCTACTTTGTCTAAAGTAATTTTCACTTCAGGGAAAATTCCCTCTTCATCCCCAAAAGACGTCTTATTGTAACTTTTTTATGATTTAACGTGCAGGTATAATGCCAGATATGTAGGTCGTACGCCCTTAAGATTAATCGATAGAACAAAACAACACGTGTTTAGTATTTACTAGAAAAACATTGACACCAAATTGCTTGTTATAGTTTGTGTAATGTGCAGCATCTACTGCTGACCTGCAAATGATGTGAAAAGTTTGAGAATAGATAATTGAAAGTAACTGTCGGGACCAGGTCTGCTTTCTACACAGGAGCATTGGAGGAAATTTTTATTTTACTTTCATTAACTTACATTGTAGACAAAATAATTTGTATATGATCTTTAATTGTTTCAGACAGCCAGTCACAAAATGTGGTCTGCTTGTTACCTCGATCCTTCCTTTGTTGTCCATATTGATTGAATCGCACTTGATTTTTATTGTCTCAATCTTGCATCCTGGTCCAACCGAGTGCTAGGGAAAGAGCTTTCAACTAAAATTCATTTTAGTCGAGAGGAAAACAAACGATATTCAATAAAGAAAGTGAAATATATGTGAGCATTGAATTGAGCTCAGACATGTGATTTTGATTAGCATGACCAAATGCTTGGACTATCGGTACCAGGCTACTAAAGAGATAAATTTACAATCATACCTCTCATTTGAGTGTGCCCTGTTTTTCAAAGCTTTCGTTCCATATTTTTGGACATCTCATCCCAAGAGGCTTTACTTTACTCTTATTTTTATTATCAACATTTTACTGGAGTGTTTAGGTCCTAAATTTGTGTGATTTTCCCCTTTTATCCAACCCCTGCTTTGCTTCTGCATATAAGCAACGATGTAATATCAGGTTTTTATTAGGATTTCAATTCTGTTTGATGATTTTTTTAAAACATTTTAAAGTTATACTTGGTAAATTAGTCTGGAGATTATCTAATCTTTAATTCAACTTCTCTGTCACAGTGTCCCTGTAAGACATAAAGTACCATGGGAGCAAGTGATGCCAGAAACTGAATTATCAAATTGTTTACATTTTTTTCAGGATTCCAGTGTTTGTAAAGAGGTTCAGGGTTTGGCATGTCTTGCCTCTAGTTCTTTAGCAGTATTTTCACTCATGCTATCAGATATCATGAAATTATCAACCCACTCTAAGGCTGATTAAATGTCTTCAGATTTTCATGGCTGTTGGTTTACATGAATTCAGTCTTAATCAGTTAATTTCCAATTTTTCTGTAGTGCTGATTTCTTATTATTTTCATTATGGACACGTTTTAGTGCATCTGGTAATGTGTAGGAGAGAAGCTCTCTACGACAAGCGTATTTTATTTCTTACAAAAATTTGACATGGATTCTTCCTATATAAAAAACCAACAACAAAACTGCCCATTATTACTTTTTTATGGCAATATCAAGTCCTGTTAGAAATTTATTTGGATCTAGTGAATCTAGGTCTAGATCTTTAAGATTTAGATACAGAAATGTAATTGGATCTAATTTGTCACTTCGGAGTATCCTTAATAACACTTCAAAAAACAACAGATAAATTTTTCTGGTTTCTGTATTTCTCTAAATGATGCCTTTATACTAAATTGCTATCAACTCCTTAAGAATTCCATTTTTGCTTTTATCTTTTTCTGAATGTGTTACCAGAAAAACCGAAAAACGTATTTATTCAAGAGTTAACTTTTGTTATGTAGACGACAAGGTAATTTAATGGAATGAGCTTATAGATCAAACATGTTGATACAAAATATGGCAAATCAACGTGGGCAAAAGCTGAGCAAGCAATTAGATAATCAAAGTCTGCATTAACTTATGCTAAAAAAGATACTAAATTTTGTTTCGTTTTTGATGTTATCTAACTGAAATTCTTAATTCTTAATAAGGAAAGTAACGTAGTGGTAAGCACCTAACTGGTTTGGCAACTAAAAACGCAATTGCATAACACACTTATTTTTGTTCTTAAAAGACAAAAAAATACCCCTTTCAAATGTACAAACTTGTTTTTAACCTACACAGTAATGCTTAGATTCTGAATGGAAAGTACTATGATTAAAGAATGTGTCAAATAATATGAGAGATTTTTAATGATACAAAATTGATTAATCAACATTTGGATTGATAACTGTTCTTTACATCAGCATGTTACTGGATTGGAGGCTAAAGAATTAATATTTCTCTTAATAAGTACAGACTACCATGCAGAAATAATGGTAAAAATTTATTAGGGAGCTCTTTTTCTGTTTAATTTTTTTTCATGGATAATTTTCACTTTATTCTATATCTTATCCATTCTATCAATGGTTCCCTTTCAAAATTAATACATTTTAAAATCTTTTAGAAATAAATGACAGTGGGTTTCAGATGCCATCAAGGGTGCAAATATTTCGATAGCTAAAAGTGAAATCAATGTATTAATAAAAGTAAATGTTATGTTGAATATAATAAATTGTTTTGCATGTGAAGTGGCTTGAAAGACGTAATTTTGAAAGGTCTTAAAATTAAGTGTGAAGCTAGAGGAATGGATCTTTCTACCTTAGTTATACCTTAGGTCCTCCTGTCTCTAGTGAGACATTGGGCAGCAAGACGGCGCCAGCCGACTCGATCCTTGGCCAGAGCTTGAATGTTTTGGACATAAATCTTCCTATCGCGCAGATCGCTTTCGAAAGTGGCTTGCCAAGTTGTTACCGGATCTTATTGCCATAAATAAAAATGTGAAATGGTGTATTTATTAAATAATTGACACGGGGTCTTCCTGTAAGGTCAGTTTTTGCTCATGTACCCATAATGATTTCATGTACAGTCAAATTAAATGCACAATACAAAATTAAAGGAGTAGAGAGGGGTACAACTTTGTTTCTTACAAAAACATGCAGGAAAAGTGAAAAGCAATGGATATTAAGAAGCATTTGCAGTTATGAACTAAAACTCTATAAATGCAGAAAATGCATTGCACCCCTACCTCCAAAGGATTTTTACCTGAGTAAATGTCAACATCTATGTAGCCACACACAATAGTTTTAATATCGTTCTTTTTGTAACATTTATATCAGAAGCTGAAGTTTGTTTGTGACCTGATAAATATATTCTATCCTCAGGAGGGACGGAGCTGTTTTACCCTTCTATTTACTGTGTTACCATAAAATCAACACTTTTCGATGAAGATAAACAGATTAATGAGCAGCTACTTCCACTGATAAGCCTTTCCCTCCATATTACTACACATTACTCTTATTCCAAGAACAGGATTGTACTCACCGGGCAATGTTGATAGTTCGCTATTATCTCCTTTTGTTTGTGAGCTGATACACTTAGGCTTGTCAACATCGTTGTTGAAGAATCCAGGTATAGTGTTTTTGTAGTTAACATCTTCTCCATAACAATTTGCAGATTGTTTTTAGGACTACTACATTAAGAGGCTTTTCTGCTAGACACATGTGTCATACGTGATTAGTCGCAATACCACGTGTGAGCGGAAATGTGTCTCCTAATAACTATATTAAGTAGGTCATTTCAAGGATTTTACCTTTCTAAATTCTAAGCAAATATGTTGTAAGAGGGTTGACTCTTTTCTTAATCATTTAGGTGAAAGAAAAGATAATGAATTTATTTTGTCTAATCAAACCTTCTTCTTTTTGATAACAAAGTCAAAACTATTATACATGTTTGAACAAGACTCTTTAAAGGCACACAGCGAGCTCATTTTTGTACCTTTCAGTAATACTGGAGGTCTTTGCTACAACTTTCAATTTGTTCTACTTTTTATTTATTCAAGGCCTCAAAGAGACTAAATGACGATTCTGTAAGGAATTTAAATTTTAAGGCCAGTGGTTTTTTATCTCGGTCTGTATTGATTCTGATACTTACTTGTAGTAGGCTGGGGTTTTTAATTTTTATTGACATCCAGTTAGTCAAAGTGCCTGATATTGAATCTGTAAAAGAAATTTCTATGTCTTTCCATGTCTCCCTCCTTCAAGCATCTTGCTACTTGTGTTTTTTCGTCAACCTCTTTCCTTTGGCTCTTATTTGGTATTAAAGTATTAAAGTATTAAATTTCCTTTAATCTGACCGACCAGATGAAGTTTATTATTTATTCTCAATGGCTGATAATTTTACACATATTACTGACTTTCCAGCCATATTTTCAGGCAACGATACTGGTACACATGGTTTTCTTGATCTCTATAGATCCACTTTTCTAGAATCTTCCGACAATTTTTGCTCCTAGTAGTTTAGTAGACCATGCCTTAGCCACTCTTAATGTTAAATTTACAGGTGTTATTGTTGTAGTTAGCATATAAATCCTAAGGCTTGCAACTTCACAAAAGCTGACTGGTATACTATTTTCTCCTTCCTTTGAGATTTATCTCACTCTGTATCTTTAGAAAAACTGCCTGTTATGCTACAGCTGAAGTGACAGGGTGAATTCAAAATAATATAAAAGCTTTTATTTCTGATCGCAGTTTTGGTGGCAAGGCTTAGCTAATTAAGTAATCTCAAGACTTCACCAGTATACGAAATCTAGAGTAAATCTTTGTTTGCTTGCATAGACTTTAAATGATTAATAAACAACAAGGTAACTGAATTTCTTGAACATATTGTTTTCTTTGTTATTGTTTTGGAGGCTTTTCTGGGGCTGCTTTCGATTGTTGATCTCCTGGCTGTTATTACCAAGGATTAAGTACCAGCTTATAAACAAAACTAGAAAGATCTATTTAAGATTTTTGATATATATATATATATATATATATGTATATATATATATATATGTATATATATATATATATATATTTGACACAGGAAATGACTAAAGAAAGTATGCCAACATTTACTTGAGTAAATCAAATATTTATTTATTATTTCAAATTTTCGTCTGTCTACAACAGACTTTATCAAGAAACTGACAAGCAAAAAACGTACACGTGATGAGATTCAAACAAGTTGCTAAGTGACAATTTATTGCCATGCAACAAAAATTAATTGTTACTGGGGAGCTGTGAAGTGAACAAAAAGAATTCTATTTTCAATGAATTGTGAAGTGAACAAAAAGAATTCTATTTTCTATATATATATATAACGAGTTTGACAGGATATGACAGTTTTATGTATGACTTTAGACGGTGTTACTTCTTTAGAGTATCTCATCAACACCGATGTTCCACCAAGCTCTCTTTCAGGTCAAACTATTTTTTTTCTCTGCGTCAATTATTCTTTTAGCAGTATTTTTGAACTCGTCACTATTTTAATAGATGATTCTATTCTTTAAATCCTGAACGGCCTTCTCTTTTGAAAGCGGGGTTTGATGCTGATCTTGAGAGAGATCCTTTGGCTGTTAAGAAATTTGGAAAAAAAGTAGATGATGACTTTCAACACTGCCAGTGACAAAATCATGTTTCCTACAAGTAAGCAAAATTTTTGTTGTCCTGCTACTTACATAAGACATCTCATAATAGAACTCTCTTTCTTCTTATGAAGTACAAATAAAGTCCTTTACTTCTAAAGTGTATTTACTTTATCCATAATTTTTCTTTTCTTTACGTCATCCCAAAAGGACATTTTACGCTTTTTTGAGATTTTTCTGTTTAAATATTTTATGGATGATTTCAGCTCCTCATTTTATGGCTATTTTTGGATTCACTTTCTATTTACCATCGTATTTACTTTTTAACTTACTTTTAAAAGTTCCATAATATTTTCCAAAATATTTACTTCCATATATACCATTATATTTACTTTTATATTTACTTTTATATTTACCATTATATTTAGTTTTATATTTAAAATTATATTAACTTTTATATTTACTTTTAAATTTACAATTATATTTACTTTTAAATTTTCCATTAAATTTACGACTATATTAACTTTTTTATTTACTTTTATATTTACTTTTATATTTACTTTTATATTTACTTTTATATTTACTTTTATATTTACTTTTATATTTACCATTATAATTACGATTACATTTACTTTTAAATTTCCTATTATATTAACTATTATATTTACTTTTATATTTACCATTTTATTTACTTTTATATTTTCTTTTATATTTACGATTATATTTACTTTTATATTTACCATTAGATTTACTTTTTTAGTTACTTTTATATTCGCTTTTATATTTTCCACTATATTTGCAATTATATTTACCATTAGATTTACTTTAATATTTATTGTTTTATTTAATTTCAGATCTACTATTACACCTTTTCCTTTTCTTGGTTATTACAGTGTAGGCTATTCGTTGTTTAATACCTCATTCTTTTTGAAGAAAATGAACTTGACTTTTTAAAAACATCCATCCCTGAAAAAGTTATCTTGCATTGAAGACTGTAGATATAGTTAAACCAATAGAGGAAAATTTATGATGCTAACTTCTTAAAGGGAGGCATTAGTCTATCGTCTAAGGAGAATGAAGAGAGGAAAATAAATTTAAAACAGATGCAAAACGCAAATATGTTTATACCAAAGCAATGCAGATAGAATTATTTCTTTCCTCACGCTCAAGGTTTCTATCCAATCACAGTATGCTTTAACAAAGTAACTGGATAGTATGAAAAAAGTAAGTCATTAATGTGAAAGGGACTAATGGCTAAGGACAAGACTAATTGCATGGGAGTGGAAGTCACCAAAACCTGAGATGCTTAAGCATAATATATATATATATATATATATATATATATATATATATATATATATAACTTATAAACAACTTTTTTAATAAAAAAGGCAAAGAAATGATAGAAATTTTCATTCGCATGTTTATTAAACTTTGAAAATGCAGTGGCCGANACAGATGCAAAACGCAAATATGTTTATACCAAAGCAATGCAGATAGAATTATTTTTTTCCTCACGCTCAAGGTTTCTATCCAATCACAGTATGCTTTAACAAAGTAACTGGATAGTATGAAAAAAGTAAGTCATTAATGTGAAAGGGACTAATGGCTAAGGACAAGGCTAATTCCATGGGAGTGGAAGTCACCAAAACCTGAGATGCTTAAGCATAATATATATATATATATATATATATATATATAACTTATAAACAACTTTTTTAAATAAAAAAGGCAAAGAAATGATAGAAATTTTCATTCGCATGTTTATTAAACTTTGAAAATGCAGTGGCCGACTTCTTCAATCAACAGATTACAATGAAAAAGGTTCGAGGAACGAACCACAGCCACGTCCCTAGAAGTATAGTGCCCAATTTCTTTCTCCGTTATAAGTCGTATCCAATTACGTTTGTACATGTTTTTGAAGATAGAACTGGGAGAGGAAAGAAATCAGTAATATATGAAGAATCAAGGTAGAAAAAAAATCCAATAGAAAAGTAATTCTCTGGGCTAAAGTAAGCCTTTTCAAAGAAACTTTTTAGAGAAAAAAAAACTAAAACAGTAAAATAAAAGGCTTATTTGTGAGAAAGAGAAATTTTTGTTACCCGGATATCACATACCTTGAACAAATTTACTCAGACTCCAATTTTTAAGTACACGAACCTTACTGTATCTTAAAAGCACATGTATTCTGATCCGAACGGTACATAAAAAACTACTTCTTCGTCATCACGTAATGACGTCAAGTTTTTAAAACCAACTGATATAATATATACATGCTGTAAAAAAAAAAAGGAAAAAAATGATTCCAATGACAAAGTTTAGAAAATATGACTTACTTGTAAAATCAAACCATCTTAGCATTAAGCTTCAATCTAAACTGTTCTATACCCTATCTATTTACATTATATAGAGCCAACATTAAATCTCTAGCTGTAATAAGATAATTCTATACCTTTTACGATTTGAAAGGAAAATCTTGTCATTGTCTTTCTGTCTGTCTTGTAATACTTTAAAAACACAAAGCTACCAGAAATGACTTGTATTAGCCAAAGAGTTGGAAAAATCTTTTTCTCTCTTTTGATCAGAAGCATACATTGGTTGGCTCACGATGTAAAGTAGACATTTAGAATAGTCAAATGATATAATTATTTAATTATTATAATTATTTGAATTAAAACACAAATTTCGCATCCTGTGACCTCAAATAAGTAAAAGTAGCTTTTTTTGTGCAGTCTAATTTTGGGTGTGCAAGATGTCCCATGAAGTTACAGTTAAGCAGGCAATTTGTTTTATTCACAAAACGAGAGAAAAGCTGTGAGGAATCATTAATTATTTATCTCTTAGTACAGTATAATGGGAAAAAATACTCTTATTTTTGAAAAAATAACATGCTGCTTCTTTCATACTCCAAGATTGACCTTTATTCATTGTTCAGCATTTTTATCAAGTTAGAAGAAAAGAAGAATGATCCATAATGGCCCAATTTTATTTTCAGGGATTTGCTTTCTATTTTTTATTAGTTTTAGTTACAAACTCAAACAATGACAATTAACGGTGTTGCATTTTCCCTATTTGTTCATTGCAATGATTAAAGAAGTATTGAAAATATATTATAAAGAATGACCAGCTGTCATTTATTTTCTTGAGAAAATGTTAAACTATTATTAAATGAATAGAACCCAGGGATCAAATGGAAAACGTAAGAGAAATAGTTTGAAGACATACAGTCGACAAAAGGCGAAGTCGGTGATAAGAAGGATGAAGTAACTGTCCAGTTTAAATTCAACAGCTATCTGTCTCGGTCGAGGTACGAGGATGGATTACATAGGCTTTTACCCCCCATACAGTTCATTTTTTATGTAGACATGTGGATTGAAAAGAAGTGCTTTGGTTGATAGCAAAGACGTCTGTGTGTTTATTTATTCAAAACATTATCTTGAAAAAACTGCTAAAGCTATTGACTAAGAGAAATTATAAATTGCATTATATATTGTTTGTTTGCCACTACGTCTGTAGAACTAGCTCCAATCTAGCATAGCAGACATTGTTATCATGTCAAAAGGAATATGGGACATTTACTTATGAAAAATAATTGCAAGTGGGTAGGATACAATACCTACTTTTAAAGGTAAAGAAATTTTTTTATCAAATTTATGTCCAGGCAATTTTCTAAAATATTAGTACCTGAATATTGCAACTAAATTATGTTCATTTAGGTCGAGAGCTTTTTCGCTGGAACCTTACTGGACCAAGATGCAAGGCGAGTAAACATAAGTCAAGTGCGTATTTTATGGAAACAGAAAAGAAATGAAGGCAGCCAGATACACTTAGAGGTTTGTTCTCAGTTCACAGTAGAAGGTCTCTGCGGAGGCTTGACACCAGCCTCCTATGAACGGCCCATATCTCATCCCATTTCTTGTCTAGTCTGTACTTAAAGGTGGGAACAGTCTCTGCCTCAACAGCCTGTGGTGCTAGAGAATTCCATGTACCCACAACTCTCTGACTAAAGAATGACACCCTGGGTAGCAATCTATTTCTTTTCTTGACTATTTTAAGCTTATGTCCCATACCAGGATTTGTCTGCACCTGGAAGAACATAGTTGATGAAAACAAAGAAGTTTGGGGACAACCAGGCAAATTCTTGTGACTGGATTTCTAAAATACGACAGCATGCGGAAACTGCCGTGATAGGGTTTGGTCCACTCTCTTCATCCACTGTAGCACCACTTGTATCCAACGTTGATTTTTTTTTCTGGAGGTTTTCAAAAGAACCTAAGTTCTGTTTGGTCCACCATCTATCAAATTGCTTTTTGGTTCTTGTTTTTCCCGAATTAATATGTAATAGGTGCTATTTCACACTTGCAGTACTCAGCTAATTTGAATAAGTAGCCCCAGTTTGCAAAAATGTGTAATTAATTGGCCTGCCTCCGTACCAGAAAAATGATTAGCAACTTATTCACAAGAGATTTCTCAGACTCTTTCCCCAATACCAATGTGTTGAATAATGTCATTGTCATAATAAGTAATTTAAGGTAGAGGAATACAGAATTTACCAGTAACATCATATTGTTAACCAGAAGGCCCATTCTGTGGTAACGATATCATACAAAAGTATTTTTATAAGTAATTTAACCTCTACCCCGGGATGGTAAAGCAGTATACCAGTACCGTTAACCATTTTTACAACTTAGTAGCAACAAAGGTAATTTCTTTATTCATTATTATTTCTTGAGGGAGAGATTCAAAATCTATTTTTGGTGCAAATATTTTATTCACCTCCTACAAAATCATTATCACCTATGGTTTTAATAGAAGCCAAGAAGTAGATAACGATGTTGTTGATATACTAGAAAATCTATAGCAGAAAGAGTTCACAGAGCCGAATATCGGACCTTTGCAGTTGGCCATATTCTTTAAGGACGTTGATTAGGGTGAAGAAAGTCAATTAAACTGAATCTGCTAACTTTAGTCTTCTTTGTGTAATGTATGTATAATCGAAACATCATTACATTAAATCAGTACAACTGTTTTCCAAATTAACTGATATAAATTTAACGAGGTGCGAAAATAGAATCAGTGATGTTTGAAATAGATCAACATTCTTTCAAACATATGCCTTTATTCGTCTTCCATCGAGACAAAAATAGGCTTTATACTTACAGTTATAAGTTCCTTGGTAACATTATCAACCCTGCATCGATTTTAACGGATTACATAAAGAAAGGGCATGCAGGGTACCTAGTGCTTGCTACAGGCTGCTTGAAATCTATTTGTCCTTAAATGAATCTCCAACTACGAAACTATTCACTCTGCGAACAGTACTTTTTTTATCCTATTCTTATTCGTATTTTTATCGGACACAGAATATAGGCTTTACACAGTAACATCAACAAAAGCAAATGTTTATTTATAAACCAATTGTTTCTGTTGGCAATCCCTATCTACAAAAATTACAAAAAATAAGTGTGGAAGGTTAGAAGAAGACCATGGATAAAGATGTACATTTACTAGTTTTGATAACCAGACAAAATCATTTTCACAGAAAATGAAATACGTTTTTCATAAAGCACAGCTGTATGTAGCTGTGGCAAAGAGTAACCTCATTCTCTCAGGTCGAAACTTTATAACGCGATGTAATTTAAAGCCATGCCCAGTCATGTTTGATTTCCTACTGTCAGTTCTAAATACTGGTCCTTCTCATAGCCAAGTCTCAGATATTAACAACAGGTCTCTGACAGAACGAATTCGCTTTTGCCAGGAAGGAAGTTGACTTTTTTGAAATTGATAAGAAGATTCCAATAACAATGGTTGCAGCTTTAACGTTTTGCTTCTGAGCATCTCCACGTTCTTGATATCTCTACTTTCAGTGGGGCATACTCTGTTGTCTTTTTTTACTTCTTTATCTGTTATGTTCTCATCTTCAGGTATTGGGACATCTATTAAGACACGCTTTTCTTTTTAAATGTCATGCAGGATTATATCCGGTCTTCGATTTTCAATTTCCTTTCCGTCTGGATATTAATTCCCATAGAATCTTTGGTTTACCATTTTCATTTAAAGTTTTCTCTGGTACATGATTGTACTACTAGGATGTATTATATCAAAACTTTCTACAAAGTCACCGGTGCAAATTGAGACGGGCTATATCATACCGTCAATTGCATTCTCTTTAACCCTACATTTAAAAGTATGGAATAATGTGATCAAGATTTTATTACTCGCCATTATTATTATTGTTATTATTATTATTATTATTATTATTATTATTATTATTATTATTAGTAGTAGTAGTAGTAGTAGTAGAAGTAGTATTCACATATTCATAGCTCTTGAGCGGTATGCACAGGTCTTTGTACATGGTTCATATTTAATCACAAATTTTTGCCTAGCTTTTCAATGTACATATTGCAGTTTTGTATCAGTGGATTCCTCGTCTCACAAGAATTTCATTAGGAAATGTTGAATATTCTATATTTTCCCCATTATTTGTGATGTGTAGTTTTTGTGGAAAGGAATTCAATCACTAGGACGCCGCATCTTCAGATGTTAAAAGAGGTTGTAGGAGAGCGTAAAGAATTTCATTAGAGAATTAAACGTATCATTAATAGGGGAAACAAAAACAACAGACACCCTTTTAATGTGACTATTGGTGTTAAATATTCGTGCAAAAAGGTGTGTAAGACATCGAAAGGCTTAAGAATTCACAAAAAAAACAACTGCAGAATAGTTCGAGGTGTTGATGAAGACACCTACGTGAGGAATGGCTTAAATTTAAGTGGGAATACATCTCCCGAGATGACAAGAACAATAACATGCCGCCATAAGCTACCTTAAGCTAATCTAGTTTTGCATCCTTTCAAATTAAGTTATCCACAATTGATTCCGTAATGAGATTCATGAAAAATTCAATTTATGAACATGTTAAAGAAACCTGCGGAACTACAAATAAGAATTTTTACCAAGAATTCCAGAGGAAATACAAAGATCATACAATAAACAAACTAAAAAAAGACTTCAAATCACTTAACAAAAGTAACGCCCTTATTATTGAAATGAAATACGTTTTTCGTGTTTTTTGTCAAAAACTGACTTCTTTCGATAACAGCCACACTGTATGGAACCACGTTATTCTCAGCTCTAAAATTTCAGGGGTTACATAAAGTAGGTGTTGCAAAAGAGCTCTTCAAGACTTCCAACATTCTCTAAATTCTGCTCCATACAATACGTTAAAAATATATTTGTATCGATAATCCCTAACAAGCGCTTTAAACTTTTATAATGATTACCTTCTTTCAACTAGCCTGCACACCCCTTCAAGAATAATCCCCCATCCTATAAAAGAATCATATCAATTATTCGTCCTACGAACTGAAGTTCTTCCCCACTCAGATAATAAAAAATGTATCAAAGTCTGAGAAAGTTCCACTTGCATGGAAAAATGCTGTACAATTTTAATGCAAAAGAGCGATAACACCAGTAACCTTTAAAGGACATGTTATTATGAGTCGAGCTTGTTTAACCGGGCTGCCTCGGGTAAGCCGAGATCTAAGTAAACAAAGAAGTTCTTTAAACAAAACATTGTTTGGACAAGAAGCATTCATCAAATTTCAAAGGTCTGGATCACGTCCACCCGAGACCTATTTGAGGTGAGATCATATAAATTCACTAAATTTCCAGAACATACCCTATAGAGAAAGACTCGTTCTTATCTCAAGAAAGGTTAGGAGAAAGGCTCATACTAATCAACATTCTTGAATCATTGCTCTTTTAGACCTAAAATGCTTTTGGTAAAGTTCACCATAACGTAACAACATCTATTCTGGATAACCATCATATTCCTGACTAAATAACATCTTAATCTCCAGTATTTTCACTAAATTTAAAACAAAATTCATTAGTGATCATTCCACACACAAAGCCATAATAGTTCATCATGGGTTTCTGCAAAGTGATTTTCCGTATCCTCTACTCTTCAATAAGTTTTAAAACACATTTATTTAACCCATTAAGGCTGAGAAATACAACCAACCTGGTTTTTCGCCTAATGATGAGAACGATTACACGTTCAATCATTTACAGTTGTTTCAATTTGTGCATGCCGGTACGGTCATTACTTATGGGTGAAGAGAAAACCAGCTTCTGTTAAACTGTTTTACATGATAGGGCCAATGGGCCAACATGATCAAAAGTGTAAGTACATGCACCACAGTCAGTATCAAGATATGCAGAATATGATCTCTTCAGCTTCAAGGGAAGCTTATTGTTGATATTGCAAATATACCCACTGTAGCCAAGGAAGATCCCTTTTTAAGTATCTTGAACGTTTCAATGACATTGAAGTGTGCATTGATGCTCACAAATTAAAGCTTCTGTATGTCTTACAAGATCTTCTTAAACAAGTTGATTTTTTACCTATCCACCCAAAGCCCAAACTGCGCCTACATAGTGAATTTGTCCTCTCAAATGTTTCTTGGCACTTCACAGCCGCAAACGTTTCTAAGACTTGGGTGGCAAAAAACCTCGATAACCTGGTTTCTAAATACATATGTCAGTGGTTTGATGTGGCCGTAGGTGCCATTCTTAGCTCTATTTTTTTGTCAAAACATCAATTTGGACTCAACTTACAACTATCTACCACAAAAAATCTAGTGTTAAACTGTCACTGGTAAAGCTCTTAAATTGTCACCAAACGATAGTATATGATCAATATGGATCAATGCTAGTAATAGTACCAATATCAATACAAAGTCATTTCATTACTCAAGGCTCCATTGAATCAGTTCTGTTTGACCATACTACTTCAAAATACAACACGTTTTAAGCTGAAGGAAAAGGTAAGCTGCCCCCAAAATGCTTCAGCTTTATCATTCGCTATCTGAACAATAACCAAAAATCTATTCAAATGAAACCTCACTTTGTCTTCTTCTTGCTTTTCCTGCTTTGAACCAGAAACCCTTCTTCAGGATATCTTCGGCTACTAAAAGTACCTTATGGAACCTCGTTATAATTGGCGACACGGAATGTTTCACATACCCCAATATCTGCGGATTTCTGTCGCATGAATTATAACTAGAGATTCTTTGTGGCCTGAATTGCTCTTAGTTACTCCTCAAAAACAATTATGCATAGTTGATTTGACTGCAGAATTTACATTCCAGCTTTACGAGAGTTAGCTTAGTAAATCTTTCCTTTATCACTTTAGGCATATTTAGTCAATCTTGTATTGTTTTCAATGAAATGTGCAGCGCTATAAACATGAAAGACAAACATAAACGCTTTCTTTCCACCACGGTTTTCAAAATAATCATCCAAACATATTCTGTTGTAGAAACCGACCATTGACAAATCCTAAACTGTTAAGGTATTAATAGTTTTATTAGAAAAATATTTAATTTTGTGAAATAAGCAAGCCAGTGCAAACTATCAATGATTAATGGGATTTGTAATTGTACATGTTAGGATATAAAAAAGTTCCCATTATTATTATTTCTATTATTATTAATCTTATTATCAGTCTCCTGTAATACAATCCAGGAGATATTGGCTTGAACAGGAATAAAACTCCACGTGAAGCTGCTTCGTTCTGCAGATTTGCTCTGTTAGAGCAAGCAGTTCCCAGTCATTCTCAATTATCCAACTCATCCAACTCAGTTTTAACTCAAAGAGCCAAGAGTGAAAGAAAACAATGTGTTGGTGGGAGTATGATTACGGTCTTGAAATCCAGGATTTGTTTGAGCTGACGAACAATAAGTTTATAAACCAAGCACGATTCAAAGAAGAGAAAGGTTAGCTGAAATAGGGGAGATGCAAAAAAATTTGACACGGAGGGCAATGCAGTCAATCAAGAGCAACTGGAGACAAATTCAGGGTTGAAGAACTAACTAAAAGTAATATGAAAACTGAAACTGACTTAGTTGTGGAAGAAACGAATGACAGGATAATTTAGAGTGAGGTTGTCGATACTGCAAATTTAATGGAAACACAGCCCATCTTTTCTGTCATGGGAGAATCTGTGATACCTGAAAGTATGGACAAAGAATAGCAAAATATGCTGTTGTGGTTAAAAGAAGTCCTAATTGATTTTTAATAAGTGAAGCCATCAAATTTAAACATGTGAACAACGGATAAATTCTAGCTAAACCAAAACGTTGATGTCGCTTCAGATCGTAATACAATTACAAACATTTCTATCATCCGTGATGGTATTTGTATTGCTGGAGTCATAGTCAAGGATTGGGGTTAAATGGAAAGAAGGGAAAAAAGCAGAATCCATGGTGGAAAACAGGATTTGAAGGTGATATAAAGAAAATTAGAAGAGACCTTAGCAAGGTTGAGAGTTGGAGCAAGGGTTAGTTTAGAAAAGAACGATATTTCCGCTTAAGCCTGATCTCGAGCGGAAGTACGACGAAAATGAAAAGGGTTTTAATTTAGTGATGGAACAGATCAAGTAACACAATTTGAACAAAAACGTTTACATACAACCAGAAGCAATATTACCGGAATATAAATAAAGATAAAGTGGAGACCTTAAAACCAAATGGAAGAGAAGCTATTTGCTCAGAGATTTGGAGACTCCTAATTACACATAATGAAAAAGCTAAACGGATCAAACAGTCAAAGTGGAATTGAGTTCTATCAATAAGGAAGAATCAATATCTATAACTACAGAAAATTTTGTCTAGCGAGTTTATTATTATTAAAAATTATTTACTTGGGGAGAGCCAGGGTCTCATTGGATCCAAAATTATTGTGATGCGCAGAACTAGTGACAGAGTGCCATTATTATAGAGCACGCCATAACTGCGTAATTTACTTCTGTAATGTCTCTTGTTTCTGCATATTTCAGTAGGAAGTCTTTTCACTTGGCTTACCATTTTCTTTCTATCCACTGTCTGAAGGAATTATTAAACAATTCTAAAAGGAGTTATTACTCTAGTAAGTATAAAAAAGGAGTAGATTACAACGGTATTGGAAAAAGGTATTTAACTCACCTCATGGGTAGCCTAAAATTTCTTAACTGCAAGTCTAGATGAATATCTGTGCTAAGATCTTATTAAAAAAGATCTTAGCAACATAAATGCCATTAGCATAAACAGAACTGTCACAAGTTTGCAACTTATTTGGAAAGTACTGGTAGGAATAATTATAAGTAAGATGTACAAATCGTTTAAGGGAAGTTCCATCCTGACAGAAGAAGAGAAGTGGTATAACAGAGATGCATGGAAGACTGAAATGATGGAATAGTTTTCAAGGAAATTAATAGCTTACACAGAACCTTAACACGGGTTGTTCAAATATGTTTTTTCTTGTGTTTATTCTTTTGTCAGTCTTACAAATTGTACGTTGATGTCTGGACAAGTATAGTATAAATCAATATATTTTATTTTATGTTTTCTTACTACTAAAATGCCTGACAATGGCACTTTTTTGTCCAGTTAGTTCAGTTGTTACTGAGGCCACAGTACAAAACGTTAGGAAAAGACGATGGGATGATATTAATGATTTGATCTTCATAAATAAAATGGGTCTTAAAGAAATTTACATCTTACAGAGTACCTTACCATGGTTTGTCCAAATATATTTATAGCTGTCGATACAAAGTGTCTATAATTCAAAGGTGAAGGATAGGGCCTTAAAGGAGGTTGGAAGTGTTAATGCAGTCAAAAAGAGATAAAGAAACAAAAGGAAGAAAAAATTTGAAGGACAAGCATTATACTGACTATTTCTAAGAGTAAAGGGGAAATTATCAAACAAGGAATCGTAAAAACTGTTAAAAATTGAGTATCTAAAGCAAGGAAAATAAGTTCTTTATGACAAATGCACATGGCCAAGCAAATAAAACAAATGAAATAAAAGCAAAGATTAATAAAACATTAGTGAACCCAAAGTTTCGGGTGTACAGAAAAAATAGGCGCCTTTTAATTTTATTGTGACAGATCTTCCCAAGCCATCTCAGACGAAATAGATGAAGGGATTTAGGTGAGATGGAAAGGCAGTTCCCTTAGACCTGTGTAAAAGGAAGTGGTATCAGTTCAGTAATTAACAGTTTGAAGATAATCCTGCAGCGGTAGTTAAAAATAGAAAAATAGCAAAATCCTGTGGGACTTCAACATGCAAACAAACCAAGACTTTGGCCTGGGAAGACGGGGAAGGTTGTCATGAAAAGAAGAAGTAAACAGGAACAGCAAACTCATATTATCGTTTTTGCTGTTCCTAATAACCAGAGAAGGGCTATAAAGAAGCAGGGAAAAAACCTTGAAAGTTTAACGACACGGTATATAAAAGCAGTTATTGAATATAGACTTATTTGTTATGATACGTCCAAAACAATTTCCAGATCGCTTGATAAACAGCTTGAAAACGATGACGCTCCTATTGCCTTCACACACATGAACTTCTATATATCGTAAAATTATCATAAAAAGTCAGTGTTCCAAGGACTTTCATTGATACTGGAACTTCAGCAGAATATTCGTTACTTAGATAACGAGAAGAATATATCAAAATAATAACAATAGTAACAATAATAGTACTACTACTACTAATATCAAACATGACGTCGACAAGAGTTCTGATACTCTTTTATCCCTTATGCGTGGTGAAAAGGGAGAACCAGTCGAACATATAATTAGTGAGTGTACCACACTAGCTCAGTGAGAATACAAGAGTAGCTATGACAATGTAGCGGAGTTGATTCATTGAAACCTTTGTGAAAAATATGGTTTAGAGACACAAGAAAAGTAGTACGAAAATCACAGAAGTGTCTGTTAAGAACAAAGTATTGAAAATTTTTTGGGATATGAATACTCAATATAATAAAGAAATAAAGGTAATGTGGCCAGCAATTTTTGTTGTAAATAAGAAAGAAAAATACTGTACTCTTATTGATAAAGCTTTGATCGAATTTAACCCCTTTGATCGAAGATTTTGAAAGAGTAAAGGATAAGATAAAGGTATATCAGGACTTGACGTTAGAGCTTGGAAGAATTTGTGGTATGAAAAAGCTTCAAGTTAGTCGTTGCGTCACTATGTACTATTTCTAAAAAATTTTAAAACTGTATAGAAGGAGTAGGGATTCATGGAAATATCGTACTAGTTGAAAATTTTGCCTCGTTGGGAACAGCTAAAATCCTTCGAAAGGAACTTGACATTTAAAATGTGAAAGAAACCTATTGGCCTTTTGCTATTTGTTATAGCTCGCCTAACAGAAAATATATGGCCACTCTGTTGGCCAAAGCAAAAGGTTAAATTTAATATTATAATAATAACAATAATATTAGCCCTGGGCACGACATTAAATCAATCTGGTTGTGATGTTACAAAGCGTGAGAATGAGTTTATCTTCTGTCACAATTACTTCCAAATCATCCTTCAGCAAGGTGTAGTACCTGTAACTTTCCCGAGACCATGAAGTACCAGGCGGGCATTAGGCGGGAGCTAGTCTGACTCATATGTAAGAGGACCTCTTTAGTCTTTGTTGACAGCCCTCCTAGATATAGCATCTATTTAAAATCACTGGTAGTGTTGCAACCTTAAATTTACAAAAACTTTATACCAATTTTCAAATCATAGTATGTACAACAATGACTTGAATGGGGCTGGAACTTCATGTAAAGGCTCCTCGTCCAGCAGAGGCTCAGTCATTATCCTACTTCTGCCGGAATGAGATGGAATAAATAAGAAAACAAGGTATTGATGAAATACTTTTATGGAAGTAACCTGTTTAATCAAGAAGGAAGGAGCAACAGAGTCTACTGAGAAAGAATGTTTAGAGAATGGAGAATAAATGGTATGTTTGACTCAATGCAACAGCCTTTGTAACAGGGCGAGTACTATCAGAAGTAATGGATGCAGATGTTTATCAGAACCTTAATTGAAAATGATTAAAAGGAAAATACAAGATAAAGTCCAGAACGAGGATAGTAGTCAGGGAGATAAGGATCAGGTTGAACTTTCGAAAGAGGAAGATGAAGTCAGAAAGAAGTAGGAGGTGATGATAATAATCAGGTAAATGATGTTAATATAATAGGAGTTGATAGTGAGAAACCAGAAACCAGAAACCAGAAACCAATGATGTTGAATCTGACCAAGAACAGAGACAGATTATTAAGCAAATGAAAAAAGTAATCGCAGCAGAGAGAACAATTGCAGCTATAATGTTTTAAAGACTTGACAAAAAGGCTTTAAGATGTAAAACTGAAAACGTTAATGGAGAAAACAAGTATGTGAAAGGTAGCAGCATCAGACAAACAAATGACGTAATTATGGTTGCAAGTGTATGGATTGCAAGAGAGGCTTGAAGAAAATCACATACAGGAAGAAAGATCAATCCAGATGGAAATGTAGAATCGACGAGGGTAATAAGAGATTGAAATAGAAGGTCCACTTGCTGCGAAGGGAAATGAATGGTGAATTTGGAACGAATATGAAAAGTAAACTGAAAGATCTGAAAGCAATACTTAAAGGAAAAGGACTTAAAACAATTGTCGAAGAACTAAAGCAGACGATTATTGCAAAGAGTGCAAAGGTTAAAATATAAGAGCAAAGATTCACTCAATTCAGACAAAACAGGACTTTTGTGTTGATCAGCAGAAAACACACAAAGAATTGAATGGAGGTGGAAATAATTTAAGTAGTATGCCTGATGCTGCAGAGAGAAGGAGGTTTTGGAATGACATTTGGACCTTCAAAAAAGAACACAGTAGAATGAATGGGTGATTAAAAGATCTGAAGAAGGAGAATAATGGAAAACACCTACAGGGAATGGTGAGCGTTAATGTTGAAAGAGTATAGAAGCGCTGTCGGAAGATAATGAATTGGAAAGAAGGAAAAGATCGTGTTCAAGGCTATTGGATAAAAAATCTCAATAAGCTTCATATGAGAATTGCTTGACAACTGAATAAGCTATTGAACGGCAAAAATAATTTACCTACATGAATGGCATATGTCAAACAGTACTGTATCAGAAGGATCTTGCGAAATATATTGCTGTGGAAAATTATCGCCCTATTACATGCTTCTCATTAATGTGGAAGCTCTTGAGCCGAATGATAGCAGAAGAGAGAAACACTATTTAGAAAGAGAGAATCTTCTACCAGAAGATCCAAAGCATGTAGATGGGGGACTTGTGGCACAAAAGATCAACTGGTAATTGACAAGACTGTATCGAGAGAATGTAGGAAAAGAAATAGTAATCTTGCTATGGCAGGAAAACCTTGAAGGAAAGGTGAGACTTCAACCGCCATAGTCGGATTAGTGAGTTAATGGAAATGTTTGGGATTGCAGAGAACGGGAGAAATTTTCTGCAAAGGAAGTTGCGTCAATGGAAGCATTGAAAAGAAAAACATCTAATGGAAAAGATCTTGGTGATGTTGATGTAGAGAGGGGAATATTTTAGTGTGACAGTGTGTCACCTTTGCTGTTTGTGTTGAGTACGATTCTACCCTCCATAATTCTTTGCAAAATCAATACAGGTTGTAAATGGGGAAAGGAAGAGTACAAAGTAAATTATTTTCTGTTCATGGATGATCTAAAGTTGTTTGATGAAAATGAAGAACAGATAAATTCACTTGTGAACATCGTACCCATCTTCAGTACAGACATTGAGATGAAGTTTGGTCTTAGAAAGTGTTGTATTCTTGCCTTGAAGAGAGGAAAAATAGGCTGATGTGAGAGAGGCAGAACTCCCAGATGGCAAAGTAATGAAGTGTGTGTGTTTGTGTGTGTGTGGGGGGGGAGGGGTGTTCAAAATGATGTATACAGACTATGGTTGAAAAGCCATAAAAAGGAAAGGGTTTGACAAGCAAAGAGCATTGAGTCAGTGGAGAGGAAAATAACTTTGGCTTGTACATAATGAATTCTGATGAAAAACGTATCCAGGCCATTTACACATCAGGGACAATTTAGACAGGAAGTACCATCAGTAAACGTGAATTCAAACGACAGAATACGCAGGAGGTTAAACAGAAATGGACGTATGAAAGAGTTTATGAACAGTTTATCAGGAAAATGCAGGAGAAGGTAGAGTAAAGCAAAACCTGGAATAAGTTAGTCAGAAGTGATTTAAAAGTTTAGACTGAAGCGTTGGTATGTGCTACAGTGGAACAGGCGATCAGAACAAATGATGTAAAACACCGCATTGATATGAGTATTGACAATCCCCGTTGGAGGCTGAGTAGAGAGAGAGAGAAGAAAATGATGTAGCGAAAAAAATTCGTTGGACACTGTGTACGAAAAATGCATTAGAATACATGCATAAGGAAAAATAACACAGAATGAGCGGAAGAGAATGAAAGTGTAGGATTGTGTGGGATATAAATATACAATACGACAATGTGATAGAAGCAAGGAGGCCAAATATTGTTATAATTGTTGCTTATTGATACAAAGGAAAAATGCGCGTGTAGCGGATGATGTTAGAGCTGTAGACAAAACTGCCTTGTTAGGAGCTGCAAGTATCCTGAGAAGAGTGTTAGAAAAGTAAGAGAGAGAGAGAGAGAGAGAGAGAGAGATAGAGAGAGAGAGAGAGAGAGAGAGAGAGAGAGAGAGAGAGAGAGAGCAAGAGAGATAGAGAAAGAGAGTTTCTGTTAACTCTTGGTCATTTGTATCACCTAACAGGAGGTAGTAATGACGGCTATTCTAACAGCCAGAGAATAAGCTGGAATGGATAAAAGGAAAGTTGGTGACATCGAAAAATCTTGAGTTGAACAGAACTACAACTACTAGAGGATTAGAACAAGAGGAGGTGTTGAAATATTCTGAAGTGAAGGAGGAGGACAATTACGAATAACCATCAATGAAAGAGAAACCGATAAAAGGGTACAGGAGAGTAAGGCTAATGGTAAGACACCGAAAGAAAGGCAAGAAATAGTCTCAGTTCCAGTAATATATCTTGCAGTTTTGGAATAACAGAGTTGACGAAAGAGAAGTTGCAAATTGGATGTGAAAAGAAGAAAAATATCAACAGTTGAGAGTATGCACCACCCTACAGCAGATGTAGACAGAATGTACCAATCAAGAAGTAAAGGAGGTAGAAGAAGACTCATGTGAATAGAGACATTATACAAGGTAGTTATATTTGAACTGAGTAAACGGAAGATAAAATACCAAAGGCAGCATGGTTGAGTAAGAAGGAAATAAATAAACCTCTGAAATAATAAAAAAGATAAAAAATTAAGTGACCCTAAGATTGAGAATAAATATACAACAGGAGAACAATTAAAAGTAAAAGCAAAGTTGGAGCAAATAAAGAGGTTAGAGGCAAAAGAGAGGACCTCGTGAAAAGTATTTTAAGAGAATTGAACAACATGGTGATTACAAAAATACTACTAACAAATGGATGAGGAGTGCTGCTTTGAAAGAAAAAACTGGGGAAATAATAATACCAGAACAAAATCAAACCTTGCCACTGAATTGTTTAAATCAAAAAGAATTGGGAAAAATCAAGATTCAAAACGTAGAGTTAGTGAGTCATACGACGTGAGTATGAACCATACAATAGTAGGCTGTCCAGAACTAAATAAGACAGAATTTCTGGATAGACACAACAAAGTGTCGTAATGCATCTACTAAACGTTGTGTATAAAGTTCTATGTATCTAGAGTATAAGAAAATATCCTGAACAAGACGTCGCGTAGATAAACAAAGGACACGTTCCCCAAGGGAGCTGAACCAGCTTGGGGTAGAAAAATATACTACTGAATCGGCAACCTCTTTCAATGAAAACTCTGTTGGTCACCATGTACAGGGAAACCTTTCAGCTGGCCCAACTAGAGATACGGCATCAAAGAAAATAGCGAAAGAAAAACGCCAAGCAGATAGAATTCTAAAAAAGTGATGAATGCCTTCTACATGTCTCTAGAAAAACCAGAAGGGATTGACAGTGAAAACACTTTTATTATTTGGAGAAACCATATCCAGGAAGTGAGAAAGAACTCAAAAGACAGTAGATTAGCAAATGTTAGGCGTGATATCTTAACTAAAAAGAGACTGACTGATTTTGAAGTTCACGACACTATAGATATGGAAAGAGCTGATGTTGTGGAGATAGATGCTAGAGATGTTGATGTTAAGGTAGTTGATGACTTAAGATCTGGTCTAGAAGAAGATCAGTTAAGAGTACTGGATGACATTCTAATTAATCAAGGTTCTGAGAAGGAATTTGAAGTACATAACAGAAATCAAAATGTAAGATATGACACGATTGATAATAATGCTAGCATGCACCTTCTGAGAATTAACTTCAAAAGTAGTTGTAACGAAGAAATAGGAAAGAATCTCCACAATAAGAAAAGATTGATGAAGCTGAGTTGAATGGTTTTAAAAATAATTTTCTTGAAATTTAGCAAAAGTTGAGGCTATAAGTATGGATGAGCGTGAAAGCGTAACGAAGATAAAAATTTAAAATCTCAGGAAAAAAAATTAACCATGACACACTTGATTATATAGGAACTCTGTGATAATGTTGACCTAGATATGAACGTTCTAGACACCATTTTGTATGCAAGTGCAAAACCTCTCGAAAATAAGATTGGAGTTAAGACTAAAAGACCATGAAGACAAACCCAAGGCAAAAAAACCAAACTGGAAAGTTCGCATTGAAATTTAAATCGAAATGTTGAGAGGCGAGGTATCAATACTAAATGAATTTGAAAGAAATAGCAAACCAAAAACAAGAAAAGCTAGAAAGGTCGTAAGGAAGTATAAGATAGCAAATCCAAGCGACATCTCGAGAGTGAAAAAAGAGTTAAAACAAATAATGCAAGTAAAGGCACAGCGATTAAGGAGATTTGATAAGCGACACAATTTTTACAGGCAAAATTTTCAGACAGATGCGAAAAACTTGTATGGGGAGATAGGGAAGAATCAAATTACAATTAATGATAATTTATAGGAGTTTTGGAAATATATATGGAAGGAAGAGAAAAACTTTAATGAAAAAGCGAACTGGATAGGAAATACTGAGAAGGAGAAGGAGAATATCAGCAAACAAGAGTGGGAAAATGTCACTGTAAAGGAATTAACGGCTGGTCGAAGAGGAAAACTAAAGGCTTGCTGATGGCAGCTCAAGATTAGGCATTACTTACAAGGAGTTACAAAGTAAAGATCATGAAGGAACCAGGGACATCAAAGTGCAGAATGTGTGGAGCGAGGGATGAGACGGCGATGCACATCCTCAGTGAATGTGAGAAGCCGGCCCAATTCGAGTATAAGAAGAACCATGACAGAGTTGTTACTATTGTCCACTGGAAGCTGTGCAAAGCACATGGTTTCAAGCACACCAAGAAATGGTATACTCAATGAAGAGAGCCAGTGCTTGAGAACGCTGATGTTAAAATACTCTGGGATTTATTGTGATAGAGTACTAGAGATAAGGAGGTCAGACATAGTTGTTGTCGACAAGAAGAATGCTAAAACACGAATTATTGACATTGCTGTGCCAGGGGACTTCAGAGTGAAGGAGAAGGAGCAAGAGAAGATCGTCAAGTACCAGGATAAAATTATGAAAGTAAACCAGAATATGGAAGTCGATAGCAATTGTGGTTCCTATAGTGATTGGTGTTCTTGAAGCTATCCACCTTTTGAGTGACTGGATGGGAGTATTACGTATCGACGGGAAAGGGCTAAATAACATACAGCAAACTGCTCTACTAGGATCGGCAAACTTCCTAAGAAAGGTGCTGTCTATCTGAGGCCCGTGGTACAGGACGGATAGTAGCTTAACTACCAGCACAAGCTGAAAGATCTTGATCTACAGAATAATAATAATAATAATAATAATAATAATAATAATAATAATAATAGGGGTTTGCTTGGGTTTCTACCTTGGAGTCATTTGTGGGATTGTATTGCTTTGTCACTTAATAAAAATAATGGAACTCATAAGCCAGTTGTCAGAGTCGATAAATTAACGAATGATGAAATAGAGAATATGCAAATGAGATTTCAAAATCAATTTATTAATGGGAACAAGGAGAACGTTGAAACCCCCCCCGGAAATATCGTAAGAGAGTTAAGCAAAACTATAAACAAGCTAATGTCTGAAAGAGAACCTCTCCCTAAACTATAACTTGAACAAAAAAAACATAACCACAATTACACTATAACGTTGCTCAAAAAGATCGACTGCAGAAAGGCATTTGATAGTGTTACACACGACTGGATACTAAAAAACCTACAAAGTTTCTCCACTCGTCACTAACTTTATTCGCAGTAGTATATCTAAATGGCAAACATGGCTTTTTCTCAGATACAAAACGGCATGTGTGAATCTGATCTTATCAAAATCAAACGAGGTATCTTCCAGGGAGATCCTCTTTCCCCACTTCTTTTCTTTATCCCTCTCATACCTCTTTCAGATGAACTTAATAACTCAAGCTCAGATTATTCCTTCCTCCACAAAGTTATAAATCACCTTTTTTACATGAATGACCTGAACCAATTTGCAAAAAATGATCAACAGCTCGAAGACATACTTACAACTGTTAGTAAATTTACTAAAGATATCTGCATGGAGTTCGGGCTTGATAATTGTGTGANCAAGTACCAGGATAAAATTATGAAAGTAAACCAGAATATGGAAGTCGATAGCAATTGTGGTTCCTATAGTGATTGGTGTTCTTGAAGCTATCCACCTTTTGAGTGACTGGATGGGAGTATTACGTATCGACGGGAAAGGGCTAAATAACATACAGCAAACTGCTCTACTAGGATCGGCAAACTTCCTAAGAAAGGTGCTGTCTATCTGAGGCCCGTGGTACAGGACGGATAGTAGCTTAACTACCAGCACAAGCTGAAAGATCTTGATCTACAGAATAATAATAATAATAATAATAATAATAATAATAATAATAATAATAGGGGTTTGCTTGGGTTTCTACCTTGGAGTCATTTGTGGGATTGTATTGCTTTGTCACTTAATAAAAATAATGGAACTCATAAGCCAGTTGTCAGAGTCGATAAATTAACGAATGATGAAATAGAGAATATGCAAATGAGATTTCAAAATCAATTTATTAATGGGAACAAGGAGAACGTTGAAACCCCCCCCGGAAATATCGTAAGAGAGTTAAGCAAAACTGTAAACAAGCTAATGTCTGAAAGAGAACCTCTCCCTAAACTATAACTTGAACAAAAAAAACATAACCACAATTACACTATAACGTTGCTCAAAAAGATCGACTGGAGAAAGGCATTTGATAGTGTTACACACGACTGGATACTAAAAAACCTACAAAGTTTCTCCACTCGTCACTAACTTTATTCGCAGTAGTATATCTAAATGGCAAACATGGCTTTTTCTCAGATACAAAACGGCATGTGTGAATCTGATCTTATCAAAATCAAACGAGGTATCTTCCAGGAAGATCCTCTTTCCCCACTTCTTTTCTTTATCCCTCTCATACCTCTTTCAGATGAACTTAATAACTCAAGCTCAGATTATTCCTTCCTCCACAAAGTTATAAATCACCTTTTTTTCATGAATGACCTGAACCAATTTGCAAAAAATGATCAACAGCTCAAAGACATACTTACAACTGTTAGTAAATTTACTAAAGATATCTGCATGGAGTTCGGGCTTGATAATTGTGTGAAGGCAACATCTAAGAAAGAAAAATTGCGAGAAAGCACTTCAGTTAACCTTGATATTGAAACTGCTATCAAGAACATAGACCTGAGGTCAAGCTATAAATATTTGGGTGTGAATGAAGGAGGCAGAATAGAGCACGTGCCAATAAAAGAAAAAATCAGAAAAGAATATTATCAAAGGATAAGACTGGTCCTTAAAACAGAGTTGAACTCAAAGAATCGAATAGGTCATCGAATAGCCCTTGCCATAGCAATTGTACAGTACGGTTCCAACATTATAAATTGGAATGTATCTGATTTACAGCAAATGAATAGAAAAACACTCAAACTATTGACATCGAGTGGGTTGCTTCACTCGAAAGCTGATTTTTATCGTCTATACTTACCTAGAAGGGAAGGAGGTCGTGGCCTTGTTCAATTGAAGCTTTGTTACAAAACAACAACGATAGCAATGAAGCATCATTTAAAATTCTCAAATGATTTGATGATGCAACTGGTTTTGGAACACGAAAATAGTAAAAAGCTTCACTCGGTATTCATAGAAGCTACGAAATTTGAAAATTAATTAAAAGTTGAACCAATAGCTGAAGATAAAGATCTCCATCCATCAACAGTAGCGAAAAAAGTGAAAGAACAGGACAAAAAGAAAGGTCAAAATCAGCTAACAGAAAGATACAGTCCAAAGGCCAGACCCGAAATGCTGCTTTTGTGACAAATTTATTGAAACGGTAGACCACCTAGTGTCTGGATGTCCTGTCTTAACCCCCAGTGAGTATGTCAAGAGACATAGAATCGGACAGTATCTACACTGGGGTATTTTCAGACACTATAGTACTGAGACCCACCAGAACTGGTATGAACACCATTACCAACGGGAAGACATGGTATTGGCTGGTAAAAAGCGACATGGAAATAGAAAAGGGGCTCTGTTGTGTGCCTTACAGGAATAAGCAATTAGAGCAAACTATATTAACAAATATAAAATTGATAAAACTGTAGACAGTCCCATATGTAGAATGTGTGGAAAAAGAGGTGAGAGTGCCCAACACTTAATTAGCAAGTGAGAAAAGCAGGATCGTCCCTGCAGGCCCTCCTTGGGAAGGCCCTTCCTTCTGGGTTGGTCATCAGCCAAGCCTCAAGCACATCGAGGTCCCAGTCTTGCATGATTGGGCCCTGCAGCCGAAGACGCGACCAAGGAGAGACCAGAGCTCTACACTTGATCTTACCCAAAAGGACGAGAAGCGATCTCTGGAATACTAAACATTTCCATGCATTCGATAATCTAGCTATGAGGGACAAAATCATAAACTTTCTTATAATCCACCCACACCATAGCCAAATTTGTCTGTCTTTTCCTGCAATCTTTTAAGACCGTTTTGTCTATCAACAATTGGTCTTTCGTCCCTCTACTCCTACGTCTACAACCTTTTTATTCTTCCTGCAACAAATCTTCCTCCTCGAGATACTTAAACATTTCTTCAGCTATCACGCCAGTCAATAATTTCCATGTTAGCGGTAGACGAGTAATTAGGCGATAATTGTCCACTGTATTACCTTTTTCCTTTGCGTTTGATGGCTGAGAAGTATCGTGAAGGACAGAAAAAACTACGCTTTATCTCCATTGATCTAAAGAAGGCATCCATCGTGTATCCAGAGGCCTCGTATTGTATGACAGAAAACGCCATGTCTGAGAAGTTTTTCAGATATCTTTCTGACATAAAACCGTACGACGATAAGTCATCCACTCAGGTAAATCAGAAACTCCCAGAACAATGCCATTCAACTGCTCAGCTATTCTTTCATGAAAGTTGGAAAGACTTTTAATCCAGGATCCCTGGACATTATCTGTCCCTGGAGCTTTCCAATTTAGCATTTTTCTTAACTGCTTTTTGACTTTGTCTACACTTACAGTCAATTCGCCTTGCAAATGTTGTTCTTCATTCATATCTTGCTTTAAATCATTTAGCCAATGAGCTTCCTTGTTGTGTTGTTTTTTAACACTCCGAATATCACCCAAAAACTTTCTGCTTTACTCAGAATCTGGTACATCTGTTGACGTGGAACCTATCCCTTATATCACATATCCTTCTCTGTTCAACGTTAAAGATCCTATTCTGTCTAAATTGTGTTATTCTTTGTTTGTATCTTTCGATCTTGGCTCTTTTTGCAAGAAGCCTTTCTTTGAGTTCTTTAGTAACGGCCTTAGTTCCTTTCCTGTTCACCCTATACTTTTCTTTTAGATCCTTAAGTATTCGTTTTTTCTTTGGTCTGGCTGCCCTTTCCATTGTCTATCAAGCATGTTAATATCATGCTTAAATGTTTTAATATCTCCTTCGATTCTACATTTCCACTTCGGTTGCTTATTTTGCTTAGGTTGAAAGTTCTTCAATCCCATCTATTCAGCAACCCACACACTTGCAGCATAAACCAGATTATTCGTTTCCTTGATGGTTTTAGTTCTTACAACCTGATTGCTGAATTCACTCTCTCAGTTTGAAATCTTGTAGTTTTCCTATCATTCATTTTAAAAGAATGTCATCCCTTGCTCACTTTTTTAGAATGATTTTCTTCAATTCATCAACAATTTCCTTTAGCTCTTCACTCATATTACCATCACTTGTTCACAGCTATTCTTCTCAACTTCATTAGTCGCCTTTCCATCTATATTAGCTTCCTCTGTTACATAAACCCCCACTTGAGATTATTCTTCTACTTTTCTCCTTATCATTTCTGGTTCTAATTCAGACAGCCGCCCATTCGTTCTAATGACCTTTGCTTGATCACATAAACGTTGCTCCGTTTACTCGACCAAACCCCTATCTCTCCACTCTCTGAACATTCTTTGCCTATAACCTAACAGGTTTTCCATTTTCATCAAACAGTTTACTTCTATAAAAGCATGACTACCTTGTTCATCTCTTTACTCCAATTCATTCTAGCATTCACAGGATAACAACCGGGTCCACGCTGCTCTGTCGGGGAACACCTGCCGAGCGAGGGGCCTTTACTTACAGTTCCAGTCCCATTAACGTAGTCATTTTCATTAATCTGATTTTGCATTTTAACAATCATTAGAGGATTAGTAGATTTCAGATTGCACAACCACCATTCACCATCTCAAGGATTGCTACCGACCAAGGCTTAAGATCCAATTCTGACCACGAGACACAGCTACAGCCCGCCAGACGTCAACCTGAAATTTAAAACTGCAGTTGGTTTATTGTCCTGAGTTTTCCTTTTCATAGGACGATTGCCGACCAAGTCTAATAACTTCGACCTTGCCAGGTTGATTGTTTTGAGCTTTCCTTTTCATAAGAGACAAACTTAACCCAGCCGGATGTCAACCCAGAACTTTAAAGTCTCGGGGTGGGCTAACAGGTGCTACACCTTGCCAAAGGGTAACCTCATTCGCCTACGTCGAAACTCCACAGCCGGATGCAGTTTAATGTCAATACCCAGGATGAATTGTTATTATTGTTATTATTATTATTATTATTATTATTATTA
>RDPX01000122.1:2036514-2064505 GCA_003991215.1 Morbakka virulenta
TTCTAATTCAGACAGCCGCCCATTCGTTCTAATGACCTTTGCTTGATCACATAAACGTTGCTCCGTTTACTCGACCAAACCCCTATCTCTCCACTCTCTGAACATTCTTTGCCTATAACCTAACAGGTTTTCCATTTTCATCAAACAGTTTACTTCTATAAAAGCATGACTACCTTGTTCATCTCTTTACTCCAATTCATTCTAGCATTCACAGGATAACAACCGGGTCCACGCTGCTCTGTCGGGGAACACCTGCCGAGCGAGGGGCCTTTACTTACAGTTCCAGTCCCATTAACGTAGTCATTTTCATTAATCTGATTTTGCATTTTAACAATCATTAGAGGATTAGTAGATTTCAGATTGCACAACCACCATTCACCATCTCAAGGATTGCTACCGACCAAGGCTTAAGATCCAATTCTGACCACGAGACACAGCTACAGCCCGCCAGACGTCAACCTGAAATTTAAAACTGCAGTTGGTTTATTGTCCTGAGTTTTCCTTTTCATAGGACGATTGCCGACCAAGTCTAATAACTTCGACCTTGCCAGGTTGATTGTTTTGAGCTTTCCTTTTCATAAGAGACAAACTTAACCCAGCCGGATGTCAACCCAGAACTTTAAAGTCTCGGGGTGGGCTAACAGGTGCTACACCTTGCCAAAGGGTAACCTCATTCGCCTACGTCGAAACTCCACAGCCGGATGCAGTTTAATGTCAATACCCAGGATGAATTGTTATTATTGTTATTATTATTATTATTATTATTATTATTATTGGACATCGACAACAAACACGAGCGCTTTCTTTCAACCAAACTTTCTAATATAATCATTCGCACCACATACTACATATTCTGTCGTAGAAACCAACCATGGACAAAGGCTGAATTATTGTCGTTTTATTATTGTTGCAAGTAATATACTTAATTTTGTCAAATAGGCAAGCCAATGCCTATTATTATTATTATTATTATTATTATTATTATTATTATTATTATTATTATTTTTATTATCTTTATTATTATTATTATTATTATTATTATTATTATATGTAGTAGTAGTAGTATCATTATTATTATTGTTTTTATCACTACTACGCTTAAAAGGCCATCGTGTGTATCTACATTTACCTTTTGTACCCGTACCCGTTTGTTGTTAATTGCTGAATGTGTATTTTTCCCACCCTCTATCGGATGGGGCGTAAACACTCGAAAATAATAATCAACATAACGTTTGTGTGCACAATGTAACAAGAGTGATTCCCAAATAAAGAAATATTAACCTACTATCGATTTAAAAAACCAGTAAAAAAAAGAGAACACCCCCATTCGTCCAAATTTCTTGGATAGACGAAGCCCATACATACACTTTACAAATCTGTTTAAAATTTGCTTCTTGGTTCCGACATAATCTTCGATGTTTCAGATGCATTAAGAGGGTGGGCTACAATGACTGATGATGCTTTTAACCTATACCTCTAGGACACATAATAGCATAACCATGATTAATTAAATGAGAATTTTACGCACATTTCGTTTCGTATAACCAAGAATTTTAATCTAACATATCCCTGAAATGCGTCAGAGGCTAGTCACGTACAAATTTAGATTATCTCTTTCATTTTCTGCCTGAAACCATTAATCTATTTTTAGCTATTTTTCCTACTCTGTACAGAAACTATTCTTCTGTAAAGCTCTAGCTAAGCTTTTCTTTTGACAGCTAGTTTGTTTTTCTTGTACGGTTTAGCAGTACGAAAGCAGCAGGAAACGCANGATGCTTTTAACCTATACCTCTAGGACACATAATAGCATAATCATGATTAATTAAATGAGAATTTTACGCACATTTCGTTTCGTATAACCAAGAATTTTAATCTAACATATCCCTGAAATGCGTCACAGGCTAGTCACGTACAAATTTAGATTATCTCTTTCATTTTCTGCCTGAAACCATTAATCTATTTTTAGCTATTTTTCCTACTCTGTACAGAAACTATTCTTCTGTAAAGCTCTAGATAAGCTTTTCTTTTGACAGCTAGTTTGTTTTTCTTGTACGGTTTAACAGTACG
Source organism: Morbakka virulenta (assembly GCA_003991215.1). NCBI lineage: Eukaryota > Metazoa > Cnidaria > Cubozoa > Carybdeida > Carukiidae > Morbakka > Morbakka virulenta. The sequence continues at coordinate 2,038,582 of RDPX01000122.1, forward strand.
AAAGCAGCAGGAAACGCACGAAAAAGAGACCCGAGGATAAGAATTGACTACTTAATGATTCATATGTTAAAACTAGAAATTTGGTAAAGATTATCATAAGACATTGGCAGAACAGACATATACATTCATTGTATAAATCCTTATAATTATAAGGATTTTTACAATGAATGTATATGTATCCATTGCTTTTAGCTGTTAGCTGTAATTATAATTACAGTTAACAGCTAAAGGCAATGGATCAGACCATGGACTTTGCGGGGAAAATGTGGGCAAAATTATAGTAATACAATTTCGTAACCCTACAACTTAACCGTTTTTACTGTACTTGTATCTTCTACTCTTTAATAATATAGGCAACTTTCAGCCAGAGTTGAGGGTTGAAAGACTTAGAAAACTAAGGCTACACCATTTTTTATCCTAATAGTTAATTTTGCCCTGGTTTCGAAGCAGTGATGTAGCCAACTGTGGTTACTAATAGGAAGTATCACTTACTTCCTCCGCTGCTTAGGGATCTCCGGCTTTCCCCAACCGTCAAATTACTCTTCGTAATAAAGTTATTGTTTATGGGATTGAATACAATTATTTTTTATCAGAAGCTGCTTTAAAAACTTCAACCTTTAGATAGTCCCAAATTAAGTTTCTCCTGTACTGTAGAAAATTAACTTAAGGAACTGTTCATTTTATAAAATAAACTTTAGAAAGGCTTCGAAAAATTTGTTTTTTAAAGTTCCGGGGGCACAGATGTTGAATAAGAATATTGTGATGGAACCCAATGAAATTCGTAGAAAACGCATTATCTGATAGTATAAGATACGGTCAGTAGTGACCTAAATTATTAACTTTTTGTGAAAAATGCGTAGACCAAGAAATCAGAAATCACTTGTCTGACGAATAGGAAATTTGAAATACACATTTAAATTTTTAAAAACTGGTTAGATTACAAATTTTATTCATTTAGTTTGTCATTGAAACTTCCTTAAAATTGAAAACGATTTTAACCTGAATTAGGACATGCAGGCTTTTTATTCGTGTCGTACATAACAATTCATTAGAATCTATTTTTAAAAAATGAATTCTTCTTCTCTTTTTGCTGCTTTCAGTTCAGGGGTCGTTCGCACTTAATCTCCATAGCTTCCTTCACACAGTTGTACCATCTCCTTTTCGACATTGTCTCCGTCTCGTACAAGCTGGCGTCATCCCAAAACTTCGTCGTCCAACATGCTTTTTTTTTGTCTTTTCTCTCCGCATGCCAAAACCACCTCAACCTGAACTCACACAACTTTCTTGAGATCTCAACCACCTTAATGATCTCTCTGATCATCTTTTTCCTGATCTTATCCTAACTAGTCAATCCCAGTGACTACTGCAGCATGAACATCTCATCTACATTAATTTACCCTTCCAAGATGTTAGTCACTGGTGCCGTTTTCAACCCATACATCAAAGCCGGCCCGCCCATTGGCTTTTACCTTTTCGCCTTGATAAAAACTGGTACTCGTCGGTTGGAAAGCATACCAGCCACTTTTTCGAACTGCGCCATCAGGACTGTATCACTTTTCTATTTCTCTATCATTCTCACCATCATACTGTATCAGTGAGCCAAAGTATTTGAACTCCTGTTTCTCGGGAGCCTCAACTACACCTATTTTTATCGGAAGCGACTCCACCTTCTTGTTGGTGCACACCTGTTTGGTCTTTGATCTACTGACCTTTAACTCCGTTTCCTCGAGCACATCTACCTCTTCAGTTCTTTCCCTGTTTCAGTTTTCTCCTAATTCACCAGTACCACGTCATTGGCAGACATCATATTGGCCGGGTTATCTTTTCTCACTTCCGCTGTCTGCTCATCCATAACAACTGCGAAAAATAGAGGGCTTAAAGTTAAATCTTGTTGTAGAGCCTCAACAATTTGAAGGTTGGGTCCTTTTCGCTGGGCACCTAACCACAGTCACACAAACTATGTACATATCCTGTACACATCTGAAAAACTTCTCAGACATGGCGTTTTCTCTCATACAATACGAGACCTCTGGATACACGATGGATGCCTTCTTTAGATCAATGGGATAAGGCGTAGTTTTTTCTGTCCTTCACGATACTTCTCAGCCATCAAACGCAAAGGAAAAATAGCACTAGGTGTGCTTCGCTTGGACACAAAGCCAAATTGCTCTTTACTGATTTCTATTTACGATCTTATCCTGGTATCTGCAACCCTTTCCCACAACGTTATAGTGTGACTAAGCAACGTTATGCCTCTGTGGTTAGAGGAACAATGTTCGTCACCCTTGTTTTTATAAATGGGTAAAAGAATGCTCCTTGTTCAATCGTCTGATATTTCCTCTGTCGTCGTGACCTTGTTGAATACGGCTGTGAGAAAAGTTGCAGTGTTATCGCCGAGACGTTTCCACACTTCCACTAAAATCTCGCCTGTGCCTACTGTCTTCTCTTTCTTTATTCGATCAAGAGCTCTCTTCTCTTTGGTTTCCATTGTTCATCAGTGTTTCGTAATACTTGTTGCATCTGTATAATAAATCCGTTTTGTGCGTCGAACCCGGCCATCTTCATCTTTGATCATTTTAACATGTTGTATATATTACATGGCGGGACAGGATAACAAATGAGGAAGTTTATAGACGAATTAGACAGAAAGAATAGCATAAGACGGTTGAAGAAAGGAGATGAAAGTTTGCAGTAAATGAGCTTAGGCTACCATTTGGCCGGCCTGCTTGACACGCTCTGTTCTAAAAACATGTAGCTAGAAGGAGAAAGCGTGACAGACCTGTGGGTTATCCGTCTGGAATGCTCAAGCTCGGGGCAAGGATCGAGTCTTCTGGCATAATCATAGTACTCTATATTTTGTACAGAACCGTGGGACCTAATTTCTAAGCTAACTTAATATCCTTCGACACTTTATCCATTTGAGTTTTAGCCCTGTCTGCTCCTGGTACACTATCTGCTGATCTTCATAGGTCTCCATATTTCAAAGACGTGTGTCGTACGCTTCAGACTCCGTTTTGGCTGTCTGCTTAATGTCTTTCATGGCCAGTGTGTACTGAGACGTACTTACCTCACTGTATTTTTGCTGTACCTTTCTATATGCAGACTTCTTTTTCTTTATAAATTTCTTCACTTCCTAATTCCACCACCCTGTCTCTTGATCTCTCTTTTCCAGTCCTGAGGTACTTCCAAGCACTGGTTTTCTTGTAGAACTAATATCTTAAACTTTTATTTTCCAATGCCCAGATTATTCTACGCCAAAATATTTAGTTAGGTTGCTCACAAATTTAGTTTTCCTTTAACTCAGGTTCTTTGAATTTCCACGATTTGATCCTAGTTTCCATCTTCTTTAGTTCTTTTACTTATGTTTTCCTTTTGTCCCTGCAGACTACCGGCCTTTGTTGGTGCGTTACACAGTCGTCAAGTACCACTTTGCTGTCCATAATCTCTTTCAAATGCCCCCGCTTGCATAAAATGTAATCTTTCAAATGCAACTTCTGTTGTTGCCACCTTTTTGGGTTATTTTCTGTTGTCCAGGCTTCTGAAAGTAAGAGCTCACCAATACCAGCTTAAACCTCGTTGCAAAATATACTATGCTCTGGCCCTCTTGATTTCTGGACCCCCAACCATGTTTGCCCATTACACATTTGTCACTTGAACTACCTTCCTTAACATGGCCATTAAGATTTGTGGCTACGAACACACATCCTTCCCTTTGTACTCACTCCAAGATTACGACCCTTTCCTACAGATCTCCTCTTTTTCCAGGTTATCGCAGCATTTCTGGGGTGCATATACACAGATGATGCTTATCAAATTCCGGTTAAGTTCAAGCCCGACGGTCACAATCCGATACCTCACTCTATCTACTTCTACTAGCCCTTTTTATAAGACGAAGGTGTAGTAAGATGCCTACGTCGTGTCTTCTACCATCAGTGCCTAGGTAGTACAATATATATCCACCACCAATATCACTAGCTTTCGATCCCTTCAACTTCGTTTCATGTAAATACAGCACTTGATTCTCCCTCCTCTCCATGAGGTCTACCACCTCAAATGATCTACCCGTCAGACTGCCAATATTGAATGGCGCTATCTTCAACTCTTTCCTCTTTCTTTCTTTCTTTCTTTCTTTCTTTCTTTCTTTCTTTCTTTCTTGTTTCTACCTGATTCGTCTCCCACCTCTGCGCATGCAAATTTAGTTATTTTAACCAGTAGCGTGATTTCTATTTTCTAGCTGGTTACCCAAGAAAAAAGGCGGCAGTCGTTGATGCGAGCCCCGACCGATCTGGTATGATTTGATAAGTACTACTAGAAATGGTTTGCAATGCGCATGGGGATGGATTTATACAATCGGGTACCAGGGAAGGCATTAGGTGAAAAAACGATACTAAACTTTGAATAAAATTATTTCTTTGGGTGAAAGTGCTTAGCTGTAAAAAACAGTAATCCTCATTGTGGCACCCTTATGCTTGGCCGATCGAGACCACCGACAAGAACTCAAGGATAATATGCGTGACGAAGAGAGCTTTCTTAGACTGGTAGATTTAGTCGCAAAAAACAATGAAATGCATTTTGAAGTTATTGTCCTCACTGCTAGTACTTTAAAGTACCTAAGTACTACCATCTGTAGAATAATACAGCTCCTTTGGAAGGAGAGAAGATTATTTATTGTCACGAGGATTATTGTTTCTCCATTTTGGTAGATTACATTATATTAAACGAGTGATATTTCAAGAGTTAAGCAGCAGTAGAGTACTCAGACAAAATACTGTATTACTTTGAAATGAGATGCGAACGTGCCAAGAGGAGGAGGTGGACGTGGGACTTGATGTAACTAAATTGCTAGAGGCTGAGTAACATTAGGGAAATGGTGTTATTGTTAGTTCTGCACGTGTGGTACATCCCAAGATAGTCCCTGGCAACCTTTACATTGAAAACAATAGACATCCAGGTATGTTGTTTCTTAGAAAGAAAAGTAAGTGGCTACGTATTAAAACATTGAGATTTCAATTTTAGGCTTTTGTTTCAGTTTGCCCTAAGGTTTAGCTTGAATAGCCTTAAAGCAATAAAATGGTTGAAAGATCAAATGTAATAATCCTATCGCCATAATAACTCAAAAGAAAAGCTCGTATCAAAAACAGATATTCACCGTAGATGTGTTCCTAATGTTGAGGATCTGAAGAAGGCAGGAGATATGAAAACTGTTCACTCTCTGCTCCTGATATGCGTATATCATCTATGCCATATGCTATATGTGTGATAAATACATAAATATTAACACCGAATTTCATTTAGCATTTAACATTGATCTGATTAGAAGTGTCTTAATATTGTCGGCTTTTAGCACTGTACTAAAGACAGACACAAGCATTCTTGTTACTAATACAGCACGTAGTAACTATGAATGGATAAAAGCAATTTTCAGTCAATGAGGAGCCTGCTTTATTTCTTTTTTCTATTAAAAGGCATTAGTTAGCACTTGATCACCCATAAACACAGAGAGACACAGAGATGCAAATAGAGTCTGACTGACTTACTTTTGTATATTTAAAGCTGGCGTCGCAGTAGAAAATCCCTTTTGTCAACAAATACATTTTTTACAACAGGTGCCTTGTTTCGTATACAAATTCTAAAGGATAATATAACATTAATATGTGTCATTCACCATTATATTATTTCTCGTCTTCTTAAGGACTTTATGTAAAAAAATGGCATTTTGCTTTATTCGTTCAAGTATTAAATTTCCTTTTTGTAATAAGCTCTACCTTCCTTTGATTGACCCTCAGTTGCTTCAGTTTCAATTCCAATGGCAAACATAGAAATTCCAGGATTTTCCATCTCGTATTTACATCATTCTGAGGCTGGTTTAAGTATGCAGAATATATTTCACCAACAATGCTGTAAATGTTTTCTTTCAAAACATTAAAAAATTCTCCAAAGTATGCAGCCATCAGTTAGCACAGTTCACAGGCAATTAAATTTTAACAAGGATTTAAATGAAATGTCCACAGGCAGGACTTTAAGCGATTGAACAATTTCTGTGAAACATTACAGTGAGATCGCCGAGCAGCAAATATTTTGCACGTTTTAATTAGTGGTTTCAATACTTTACGTTTTCTCTCTGTTACCACAAAAACCTTAAGTAAACATATGATATATTTATTGTTGTATCAAGGCTCTTTGAGTCTTAAAATACTTGCTAGAGTTTCAGCAAGTATTCAAACGTAAAAGAAAATTGACGTGCATTTTCTATGATAAAGATAAATCAAGATGAATAACAATTAATTTAACTTCATCTCAAAAAGCAAGCATTATGTTTTTAAAACAAGGTGTTCCTGTATGTATTTCGTGAGCTTTTTTGTTGGAAAAATCAAGACTACTAGAAGCAATGATCAAGTTTTATGAACCAGTTCCAGATATAATATTAGACATTTAGGCTACAGAAGCAATACTTTATTAACAATTTCCAAAGAAGAAAAGAAAACTGATTATTTGATATTATTTGATATTACTAAAGATGATACAAAACACCATTTAAGAGATTATTAGTGATTTTACTAACAATGTTAAAAATAAGATATTAACACTATTATAATCTTTGATCCGAGCGAAATAAAACGTTTAGGTCAAAAAATGACATTGAATTTTATGAAAACCGAGGTTATCTAACAAATAACAAACTAATCAAAATTTGTTTATTCCAGGTTCTCATCGTGGTTTTTAATGACTGTTATAACATCTGAAAAATACTACTGGTTTTTGTCTGTATATATGAGAAAAATCGTTGCAAATTTACATGAGCAATACTGCTGCATATGATATGATGGATACCATAAGAGAAAATTGTGCATGTAGTGTCTTTTGAAATTTAATATGCAGGTTTTTTACTTTCTTTACGTGCAAAGAAGTTGATCCACCAATAGATATTCATCTTTTATTTCGTATTTGTAAAACAATAACCTAAATTAACGATATCGGTACTGAAATTAATCAAAATAAACTTATAATACTTTATAATCATCAGGAATAAACAAAGGTAATAAAATCTTTTTCGGACCTTAAATCCTAGCAAGTATTTCAAGACTCAAAGACTCTTGATACAACAATAAAAATAGCGTAATTCTTGCATATGTACATATGCTAACTTAAGGATTTTGTGGAAACAGAGAAAAAACAACAAAGTACTCCAGCCATTAATTACAATTTTCATAATACCAGCTCCTCAGAGATCTCACTATAATTGTTTAGACTTCTTTTTTGTTTTTATCTCTTATTTCCTCAGTAACTGGAGCTCAGACGGTGCCCTTCGGAGGGATTTTGTTTTGGCAATGAGGAATTTCTAGGCCAAAACTGTAATGTTTCACAGAAATTGTTCTATCGCTGAAAGACATCGCTTTTTTCAGAACTAAAATAAAGGGAAGTGGGTACGTATTTAATATGTACCCACTTTCTTTTTTTCCTGAGAAGCAATGGGTATTTACATGCCTGGATGGCTATTGGTTTCATTGTAAAGGTTGCCCAAGTCTATCTTGGGATGTACGACAGATTGATCCCTATCAATAGCACCATATCCCTAATGTCACACAACTTCACTTCCTTCTTCCAGTTTACTGACACCAAGTGCCTCGCCTACCTCCTCGTCATGCCACTTCCGCACTTCATTTCAAAGGATGGATGCACACAATTGTTTTTCATTTAGGAAGGTATTTGCTCAGTGGTTTAAGAATAGTTTTTGACTGTCATTAGTTGAGAATAAAGGAATTTTCGGTGTTCTCAACAAAATGTTTTATTTGGACTGTATTTGATCAGGTTGGAAGAGTTTCGAGTAGAAATTAATCCAGGACCTCTGATTTTTAGCGGATTATGTAATAGAGATAGATATCCCCACACCGTAAGAGTTTTACCTGCTACTCAAAGGATTTTAAAGAGAAAATAGACACCTATTAATTTAGTTCCTTCGTTGTGGTATTGAAAAGAATCCTGGGTGCAATTAATTCCACATCCAGAAAGCTACAGTCATCCAAGCTGGATCTCTCTGTTGCATCGTGGCTTCTTCTCTGTACAGTCTCTAGGCTGGAAAATTCTTCGAGGCTAAACGGATTCAGCTAAGTTGACAGCTTCAGCGTTGGCAAAAAAAATTTCCTCTTTTCTTCAGTCAAAAAAGAAGGCGTAAAGTTAAACGTTTCTTTGATGGTGGAGGAATACCTCACTAATATTGAAGATTCCTCTAAATTGCGAGTTTTTAACAAAACTGTCGATACTACGTTTCATATAAATACGAATTATATTTAAAGGACAAAGTTATATAACAAGTCTTTTTTATTTTTCTACATCCTAATAATTTGGTAAAATGCAACATTACTGACATATCTAATTTTGAAAGGAAAATAATAGAGACGAACGCAAAGAATTTTAGCAAAGGTTTAAAGGTAGAGTGAAGGACCTTTTTCAAAGATTTTAAATCTGAAATCGCAAAGAAACAGTTGGTCATTGATTATGGAAACTTGAATTCAATCCTTCTTTGCTACTTTATATACAAAAAGGCTAAATGTATAGAACACAAAAAAGCTATGTAATAACGTAAATATTTATTTACATTTATTTATTTACATAGATACTTTCATGATTAAATAAGCCGATTATATTTTAGAGTATCATCAAGTTTACTATTGAAACAAGTACGATGTAAACAAGTATGACGTAAATACAGGAAGGTAAGGAAATAGAAATATTTGGGGTTTTTTGAGGTTTTGTGAAATTTTATTATTATTTTTCGCTATAAGTAAGGGACAAGTATGAAATAATGCTTGTCTCGGTACATTTAAAATACAATGTCAATAAAATTGTTAGTATGTTTATATCTGAATTTTCCTGGAAATTTTTTTATAACCTAGTTTAGAGTAAACGAACAATTATATTTGAAATACCAAAAAAAGGCTGATAAAAAAATATGCATTTCAAACAAAGTCATCGCCATTAGCTCAGACAATACAAACACAAACTTCGGTGGCTTAGAAAGTAAAGGGAAGAAAAACGTCTATCACAAACTTTGTAATTCATTGGACAGAAAACTTATTGGCGTTGGTTGTACAGCACAACTCATTCACAATTGCATTAAATCAGCAGTTGATTGTTTCCCTGTAGACATCGAGACCGTTCTTATCAAATTGTATCGGGTTTTCCATCACTATACAGTACGTGTTGAAAGCTTGAAACAACTTTGTGAGGAAGCTGATGCAGACTACCGTAAGATCCTCAGCTATATCAACACCAAATAACTGGCGCTACTTCCAGCGATCGAACGAATTTTGAAGTTGTTTAGTCCTCTGAAAGTGTATTTTCAGAGCATTCAAAAGTGCCAAATCGTTTTGGAAAGTTTTTTCGGTGACCCACTAGCGGAAGCTTGGCTTTTTTTCATCCATACCCTGGCGGCATATTTTCAGTCTGCTATTCTGCGAATCGAGAGTGAGACTACTATCGCTTTTTAATCTACGATAGTCCTAGATGAAGTCCGGCGAGATTTGACAAGCAGGAAAGAGGAGCATTTTATACCGACCACTGTAACAACTCGATTAAGTTCGGTATCTGAGGAGCAAGCAACTGTCTTCAAGCGTACCTGTGTTGAGTCCTATACCAGCTGTGAGGAGTACCTGCAACAATACTTTGAACTACACTACAAACACTTGATTGAACATGATTGGGAGCTTCTCAGAAAAGTTTCTGAGTGGAATTCACTTTAATAAACTTCAGTTTGCATCAAGACAATGTGTTCCGGACAAGGAATAGATGAAAATGCCTTATTCGACAGTGTTTGCAATTTACGTTCATTTCTTTCGGAAGAGAAGATCGCATCTTGGAAAAAGGAAAGTTATCTGCTGACTTGCGCTGGGTAGAGATATTTAAGACCTTTGTACAAACTGAAATTAGACATTCACATCATTCATCTATTGTTTAATTTGTCCTCTGTTTACCAGGGAGCGATTCCTTGTGAGCGAGTAATCTCGCAAATGAATTGTGTTTGGACATCCGATAAAACTCAGTTGAAGACTGAAACTCTTGAGTCTATTCTCATGGTCAAGTTTAACTTTAGATACACCTGTACTCAATTTCAGGACTTTCGCCTTGGAAAGACCCACTTACTGTAACTGATTCACAGCAGTGACAAGTACTAGCTGGATACTCAGAGTCGGTTACTTGGGAACCGTGAGTATAATACATGTATTATCCTCGTTAATTGCTCAGCGCTAGACTTTCATGCTCAGGACATTGTTTTGAACTCTCTACCATCATTACAAAACCTGCTTGATATCATAGTACTAATAAAATACAATGTGAATTACGACCGTGCCAATTTTCATTTAACTTCAATTTCGTATCAATCGGACGAACGCTCCTTCCAACTCCTTATTGAACTACCCTTATTGTGACAAAAATTATCAACCGCCTTTTTAGTTTCAAACCTCTGGTCACCTTAACGTATGTATGAATCCATAAGTCTTTTACCATTTCAAATCCCTAAACTTAATTTGTTACAATACATACAACTACAGCTCTTTATTTTTCAGGTACGTAATTTTTTACAAATTTCGTACTTGCTGTTGGTACTTGGTACATATACTGGACATAATGGCTTTGTTGTACTTGAAAGTAAAACTGCTATGTTAGAACTCAATCAAATGTAGGCAGGGTTTAATATCCGCTATGGGGATAAAATTTATGACAAGACGAATTTATGGGCTCTGAAGCGAGAATATTTATGGGTTTAAATTTTTCCCTTTTTATTTACAACAAAAACATCAATAAAACCCGACGTGACCACTAACAATTAACACCTGTCCACTTTTTGAACCAGCTAAAATGTCATAAATACCCGGGTCAAGAAATGACCTGCAAAGCCATCAAGATGATGTAATGGAACAACTCTTATTTTTCTTCTATTTACTTGAAATAGACTTAATTTTAAGGGGAGAAAACACCATCAAAGCTCATTGCTTCAGCAAACATAGTTATATCATCAAATATTTCTGGGGCGGCTAACACTTTGTTTTTAAGTTCTTCAAACAAAAGACTCATATTTTTAAGTCCTGGGCATTTGAATTTGAAGAACTCGCGAAGTTGTGAGGCAAATGAATAAACAATATTTCTAAAGGGAGGTTTCTATCAAGACCTTTCTATCAAGATTAACTAACACCCAAATGAATGATGTCTTTTTTTTGGTTAAAATACAATTGCCAATACGTAGTTCTAAAATAGTTTATCAATAAGATAGCATGTACTTATTTATTCTATTCCTTTTTTTTTTAAAATTGCACCCGTGTTGGATGAGTATTGTTAACATGCACTTCTTGTATTCAGTCACATAAGGGAGGCAGACTCTTCGGGCAGGATATTTTACCTTAATAATGAATTTTGAGATCCCTAAAATTACAACCTTCAAATAATTTATTTTTATAAAGTCTTTGGAGATCAGAACAATCATGGACATTTATTTTCTTTGAGGAAATCTTGAGCAAATGTAGTTCAAAATGAAAGTCCTTTGACACTCCATAGAATTATTAAATTTGCTGTCACTTGCATCTGCTTCTAATTTACATTAGGCAGTTTTTCAATATTTTTGAATCATCCTTTTTTTTTCCAGATCACTTATGACAATCAGTCTTCAAAAGCATGTGCATAATTTAGTACCATTTGCTGAATTTGCTTAAAGAAAAACAAAACTTTTACAGCAAAATTATGGGCTTTCACGTAATTTATTATAATGTCGTGGTGGGAATGACACCGTAAAAATTTGGGTTTTAACTAAGGACATAGTAAACATATTTTGCTATACTACCATCATAAAGTTTATGTTGAATTAAGCATTCAGCCTTATCTTAAGATGCTGCATCGGTTAAATGAAAAAACAATCGATACATTTAAAGCTACACACAATTGTATATTGGAAATTTTTGTAAAACGTTTGTACGTAGTCCAATAATATGAACTATCTTTTGGAAAAAATATTTTACAAAAATTTCATTAAATAAATTCTAGATCTTGAGAATCTATGAAAAAAACCCGGATGAAATAACTTTGGTTTAGTTTTACTTCCTAAGTGCAGTGAGATGTATTTTGTTCACAGAGACCATAATAAGATGTTGGGTGTTGAAATAAGGTTGGAAAGTGGGAGTTACCGGTGGTTACTACTGACTTGCAGTTTTATCCTAAAAAAACAATAAGCAAGTTGTTGTGAGATACCGTCTCTTTATCTAAACCATCGGGTGTTCTATGTCCAACTGAGAATATCTTTAGGCAAACCTTCCACCTTATTCCATCATTGTTAAGATTGGCCATAACAAGTAAAAGGTTAGGTTGCGAAGAATGACTTGGTTTTTATGTATCACTAATACTTTAGTTGCTATAACAGATAGTCATAAATCCCTTCGCACAGGTTCTAATGCAGGTCAATGAAATTTTAATTTTCCATTTGATGCTAATTCCAATTCTAATCTCTTTCCTTTAATATCATTTTTCAATACATTTGTTATATAATATTTTTACAATTCTTCTAAAAGAACTTAAATGATTTTTTTTAACTTCCTTTAGATAAAAGAACCCACAGGATCATTTATTGCCGATTGTAAATTATGATTGTTATCAAGGTATGATAGAATTAGTTGTGCTTTGTAAAAATCTTTTAAGTCACTTTGGTCACAAATAACAGATAAGAAATCACCTTGTGCGTGAACAAATATAGGTTATGCTATTTCATATGAAAAGTATAGGCTTTAATACAGGGTTTTTTGCATTAAAAGAAATTAAATTAGGAAATAGATGTCCACACCAAAAGGTGTGGAACGTGTCCACGCGAATATTGAAACATTGTGTCAAAATTTAAGACTGAAGAAGTTGAAATTCGGAATTTCATATGAAATGAAAAGATGCTCAGTTTGCCGAGCCGATTTCAAACATGCCTGAATCTTGTCTGTCAAAGGAACAACAGCGATTTTAAGTCTTGGAGAATGTTGAAACTTCATGTCAAAATTTAAGTCTGAAGAAGTATAAATTCAGGATTTCACATGAAATCAAAAGATGATCAGTTTGATGAGTTAATTTTGAAAATGTCTGAATCTTGGCCGTCAGACCAACGGCTGTGATTTTAAGCCTTGGCCAGTTTTGAAATGCAAATAATAAACAGTTACCTGTTGTTAAAGATGATTTCCTTCCAAAAGCACCATTTGAATGTACTAGTAACCTGTTCTCTCGTGAAATCAGTGCTTAATGATCAAAATTTGAAGCAAAAGAAATGGGAATTTTGAAGTTGCAATTCTATGTATGTTGTCGTTGTATGGACATGTCAATCAATTGTGCAATGCGCCAGACGTCGTTTTCTTTACTTTTTTCCATACGTGGAACATTTAGTTTCTTCATCACGCAACCTCTCCATGAATGTGAGGCTGAAATGTTTAAACCAAAATGTGAGGCGAATTTTCAACCCCCTTTTGAAGAAGCTGAAATGTTTATACAAATTTCGACTGTAATATAGTTGTCCTCACTCGCTTCGCTCGCTCGGACTAATTAATAAGCCTTCCTACTATCATTCCTTACATCAGTAACACTTACTAATTCGATGGTATTAACTCTATTTATTGAGCTTGGATAACAAAAAAGTAAAGGTGAAGTTAAACTGTCGCTATGAGTACATTGTTGTCTTACGTAATTACGAATGTCATTTCCGACTGATCATAATAAGTCACACAAAAATATTAGCTGCAGGATTTGCTTTTTTTGCCACCAATTCAGTAATTTTCCTAATATTTCCCCTTTTCTTTAGTCAATTGTTAGCTGCTTTACCAATTTTATATGTGCTAGATTTTTCGTCGTTTAATTAGTACATGTAGAGCTTTTTTACACAAGAAACTTTGACCAGCACTTAGCACTAAAAGTTTCTTAATTTGCCATAAAAGTGTGGTATTTTAATACCCAAATTTTCCTAATTGGTTGCTTATTTTCCTGACCTAAAGTTAAAGATTTTTTGATGAATCGTGACAAAAAAATTATGTTTATCCAACTTAAACGTGACCATCTTTTCCAAAGAAAAATATACCAAATTAAAAAGTACAAAAACTGTTGCAAAATGCTTACTTGAAATCCTTTATTAATCCCTGCACTAAGTCAATGAACTCTTTTTTGAGTAAATATAATTTATAGTTTTTTGATTTTTGTTGAGCTTCGTACTAGAGTTTCTTATATTTTTGGCCATCTTAGTACTAATTTCGTATAAAACCAATTTTTTATAAAAAAAGTGTAGAGTGAAGTGTTCGTTTTCCACCTACACCCTATAGAGCTCCTTTTATACTGTCTGTTAAAAAACTGTGCTTTAAAATAGTGTGGTGGTATTTGTGCGTCATTTTATTTCATTACTTTCAGCTGCTTAAATTTCATAATTTTACCCTTCACAGCTTTGTACCCTACAAAGTCTGAATAGTCATAGAGTATAGTATAATACATAATATAGTTTTATGTACATATGTATATTTGTACATATGTATATTTGTGTATATATATATATATATATATATATATATATATTTGTGTTTGAGCCTATGTGTGTATATGTATAAATGTATGTGTGTATATGTCTGTGTATACGGTTAAATGTGCAGACACACCGTTCCACAGTTCATCAGTACAGATTGGAAAGATTATTTGATACAATTGAGAGTTTTGTCTTGTTTTATTACGATTAAAAGTAATGAAAATAAAAATATTACGAAATTGAAGTGATACACCATGCTTTCCCATTTTACTCTGGGAGGAGAAACAAGTGAAATAGCTCTTTTGTATTGGATATGCTCAGTTACTCTTAAAAGGTATTTGAATGAGCACTTCCAGGAATCTGATAGGTAATTATTTCATTCACCTGTTCCTGCTCTTTTCTAACACCAGGACAATGTTATCACAACGAAAGGCCCGCAGAACCTTTAAACATAGTGCAGAAATTAGTATCTGAAGATATTGGCTATTTGCTTTAAATGTTATTAAGAAAAGATGAGAGCATAATTTCCTTTTCTTGTTAACTTGATTCTTTTTCTTTCAGAGGAAGTTGCTAAAGAGATGTTGATAAGGCCAAAATCATTCCCACAAACAAATTTCACCTTCTGTGTGTTAGTCATGCCAGGTCATATGTCATTAACATTTTTTTAAAATTTGCCTTCCTGTTTTACATTGTATAACAGAAAAGCATGTAAAAGTTAGAACTTAGAATAAATTACTATTTATTTTGTTTCTATTTAATCAAATTTTTTTTCTTGTTTATATAATATTCCTACAAAATGAAGAAACAATTAATGATAAAGTTTTAAGCGGTGAGATGTGTTTAATTAATATTCCACCAAAATTTTTTGTGAAAATATTTAAGAAAAAAGGTGTTTCAAGAATTTAGTGACAGGTCAGGGTATTTTTGAGTATTTCATAATAGTTTTTTTCAGTTGATTTTTAAATAAACAATAGACACTTCTAAGTGTTATACATGAATTTTTTTAAAATCCAAGATATAAGAAATAGGACATTTTAACTAATAATACCGAAAAGAATTGGATTAAGGACATGTTGTCACATAATCACCGATATGATGTACCAGCCACAAGGTATTTGAAAAATAAGAAAATATTTTTGCTTTGCTCTTATAAACCACATGAATAGGTGCGAGGAACGGGTGGGTTTATCGTGAATTGATACACCTTAAGGAATAACTAATCAGAAGATAAAACACATTACTGTCCTATTAACAACCATTTAATTGAGGGTTTAAGTTTCTTTTAGTTTTTTTCTGAATCGTTGTTTACCGATGACTAATCATTAGGTATAAATTGACATGAGTGACTATTGAATGGACAGTCAAATTAGAACATTTCCCTCGTTTTCATTGGAACATCAGTTACATATGGTAAGTCTTTAGCTTTTATTAACAAAATAAAATGTAGTTTTAATTATGGAATATGCATCCTTCAACTTTTAGTTAAGGACCATTTCTAACTAAGAGATACCTTTGAGCGTCGATATAATAGTGATCTTCTTGACCATCAAATGTTTAGACTGACTCAAGTACCTATGGAGTAACTTAGAAAAAACTCAATACTACAATGCCTGAACCCAAAATCTTCCTTGAAATATTGTAATACAGTTGTTAAATAGTTAGAAATATCATATGCATTGGGAACTAAAGTATAAAAAGGTATACATATAACTTAAACAAGTGTTATTTAAATTATTAAGAAGAGAATATACTGTATTTTACTTGAGATGAGTAAGAAATTACTAAGTGAATATAACTTTAGATATTGGTTTCGCAGCTGTGTGTCATAGATTATCCTAAAACATCAATGCCAAGTAGTAGAAAGGATAATTCACAAAGATCAAAATATATACAGTGAAAAACTGAAATATTAAAGTAGCAAAATAGATATCGTTACAGTTTGGTTTACGTTGGTTAATTTTAGTTTAGTTTATATGTTTATATTATTAATTTTTTCACATTCCTCTGCTTAATTCTTCTTTTAATACGAAGGGATTTAAGTTTCAATGGCTCTATCCAAAGCTAATTCTGTGGTGCTACAATTTTGGATTGAGTTTAAACATTGCTTGTACTTTTGTGCATGTAAAATGTACTTATACCATATTTCCTTCTACATATCCCGCTTTCTACCTATAAAGTTGCTCTCTATTCACAAACATATATATATATATATATATATATACGTTGGTGCTCCATTTAATATTTGTAACAAAAAATACTCAGTAAGTCTGAACTTTGTATCGGTGGAATTTTTTGTTCATTATTGCCTTAAATATAAATATATAATATTGAAACTTTGCGTTAACACCTTGTCTTTTTTCCGTATATACCTTTTCAATAATTATATAGAGAGATATACATACAAAAATTCTGCTTTTCATGTATATATTCGCTCTCTACTAATAGCAGTGTCAAAAGAAATAAGTAATAAAGTTAGTGATGTAGGGTATTTGGTATATTATAAAAATAAACTGAACAACCTCTTCATTTTGAAGACCTTATTGCGCTCTTTTCTGAAAACAAAAGTTTTATTGTTAGGTTCTATTAAGTACGATTGAGATCATTTACTGTTTTCCGAAAACCTTCCTCTTTTCATTTGAATTTAACTCAATTTCCGTTAGTTTTTTGAAAAGTGAACTCCTTCATATCTTGTCTATTTCAAAACCCATTCTATATTGTCTTGGGAAGAGACAGGTTCAGAGGATTTAGGAATGGATTACTTGTTCATAATGACCATGGATAAAGTGATTAGACCTATTGATTACGTGCCTCTTGCCAAACGATTTATTTTCATTCAGATGGGAAGAGGACAATTGTGTCTTAATTACAGTATTAAAGGGGTCACCAACAAACTGTCATGGAAATGTCAGTAGGAAAAGCTTGAAAACAAAAACTGTTTCAAATGAATGAAATAGAATGATTAAAGAATAATAAGAATGTAAAGTTAATAAGCCGGAGGTCAGTCACGTACTGCGCCTTACCTGTACACAATAACATCGATTCATTTGTCACGTTGTCTCTTGTTGTAATTTTGAATTTCAAGCAACGATTTCTAATTTGTCATATATTTATAATTAAAATAGTTAAAAAGTACCTTTACTATTGACGTGACTCTAACTTAACTATTTTAATTATATATATATGTATATGTATATATAGGTATATATACATGTTTATATATATGTATATAAATGTGTATATATATGTATATGTATATATAGGTATATATACATGTTTATATATATATATGTATATAAATGTGTATATATATGTATATATATATATATATATATATATATATATATAAGATATGATAAGTTGGAAAGAATAAAAAAACTACACAGTCCATTTCGACAAGCCTGTTTTGTGATTTTATTCACTCTTCAGGAAATTTATATATATATAAATTTCTCTGCTTTTTATTCGACCTCCAACAATTACAATAGTCCTCTTTTATTTTTACTAATCGATATGCAATTTTTTAAAAATGTTTTAACAGAAACCATAGTCTAATAGTTAGATTGAGTCATTATGATTATTTCTCTGTTCGTTTTCCAGTATCCATCCATCGTATTATCAGCAATTTTCTACCTCTTACTCATGAAATTACTCATGAAAATGCACATCTGCATTGTCATAAACCATTGTCATGCATATTGTTCATGGTCTGTTTTGTAGAGCTCTTTTATTAGTATTGCCGTAATATATACAATTAACATCCTGTGTTGTAAGCTGGAAATTTTAAGATATCTGGAAGTGCTTTAAAGAGCAGTTCCCTCCCCCACCAACACAATCATTTTCTTATTTGATCATTTTATTTTGTTGCCATATATTATTTTGATTTAAGTTTTCTGGTTTCTTGTGAAGCCCGTAAAACTCTCATAAGTTAGTTCCCCATTTCTCTGTTCCTCTTTGTAGTCATGGGACCTGATCCCTAGACTTGAATATCAATTAAAAATAGTAACTTGGTATTTAAGGTGTAACAAGAAAAAGGCATTCTTTAATTGAATGCATGATAACTTTTCAAATTTTACATTATTTTGCTTCACTTTGTAGACAAAAATGGCATAGAATACGTTTTTCAATGTTAAAAATATACCTTATCCCTTTTTTCGCTCTTTCTGAGTAACTTTCATAAATGCCTGTTGAATATCTTCTAAAGCATTATGTTTTTATTAAGAAACTTGAGCATAATACATATATAGCAACTGCTTGTACAAGAAAACAATCTATCAGAGAGATTAAAAAAAAAGGAGTTCCAGCATGTGTATTTTTTGAAAATGAATTAATTTCAAACGTAAAATTTACACGACGCAGTAGAAAAGTGAAGAAAACATAATAACTATAAGAACTAATATAAAACTTAGCTATAAATGAAAGTAATTGTCATCAATTTAACTTTATCTCCAGATAAATAAATAATCTTGTGAACGTTCAAATAACATATAAAATCTTTATACTAAGCTTTGTGTAAATAGGAAAGAAGGGATTCTTTAAAATCCATTGAACATATAATTTTGAAGCTCAAAGGATTAGTACAAATTTTAAAATAGAGGTTTGAACTCAATAAATTTAACGTAAACACTAAAAGACAGTAAACAAATTGCTAACACATGGATATATCACAAGAGCAAGAGGTGAATAAGCTTGGGTAATCATGTCAAAATATTTTTTGGTTTTATGATCTGACGCTATTAGAAATAACGCATAGAGAATATTTATTCAGCAGAGGTTTTGGTTCAAANAATCTTGTGAACGTTCAAATAACATATAAAATCTTTATACTAAGCTTTGTGTAAATAGGAAAGAAGGGATTCTTTAAAATCCATTGAACATATAATTTTGAAGCTCAAAGGATTAGTACAAATTTTAAAATAGAGGTTTGAACTCAATAAATTTAACGTAAACACTAAAAGACAGTAAACAAATTGCTAACACATGGATATATCACAAGAGCAAGAGGTGAATAAGCTTGGGTAATCATGTCAAAATATTTTTTGGTTTTATGATCTGACGCTATTAGAAATAACGCGTAGAGAATATTTATTCAGCAGAGGTTTTGGTTCAAAGCGGTTTTTTATGCAGACGAAGAGTGCACATGCAGAGTCTTTTTGTTTAGTGTATAACCCTACTAAAGTCGAAATTTAGGCAATCTAAACAAATTTTAGGCAACTATTTGCTTTGAACATAATGATAAATCAACGTGTCACACTCGAATTGTACAAAAAATGAGAAGAAAAAACAGACGACGAAGGTTTCTGAACATCAAGGAAAGACGAGGATTGAAACTTCATTCAAAACAACCATCTGCGATAAAAAATGTCAGTGAGGACGCAGAAGCAGATGAACCATAGGAAAATAGGAGTTACACTGATTTATATACCACAGTGTTTTTATTAAGCTTTTAATATGGAAATCTTTGAAAAAGAAACATTGCTCGATGTTCAAAAAACAGAAGAAATGTCTTTCTTTGTATACATTAGTGAATCTGAAAAGGGTACTGGAAAGCTTTTGAAAGCATACGGCCTCAAAAACAAAGAGAGGGAGAATTAAGAAGCAGGAAACAAGGTTTCCCAGATGTAATGCTACAGCTTGGTAAGTAGGATTTAAAGCAGCAAAACAAAAGATTTGACAATAGAAATGATACCGCATTTTTATCCTCTTAAATTTTGCTTAAATAAAGACTCGCTTTAAATTGAAAAGACAATAGAAATTCAAATATTTTCCTGTTAAATGTGGACAAATCACAGAGATGAAATTCTTCGATATTCTTATTTTTTTTAAATACTTTGGACATGCCCTTTTAACGAACAAAAACAAATGCTGGTGGTGAATGCAAGGATGAAAGTTATAGGGTTGATGAGCGTGAATGGACACTATGGTATGACTGTTGTTTATGCAACAGGCATAATCAAAAAGGATCACAAGACTACTATACTGAGCACAAGTGCCAAATATCATGTGGTCAAAGAGTACTTTGTTAGCATACGAGATTTCAATAAGGATATTACTGCAAACCTACATTTAAAGATGCTAAAGGACACGTGAATTAGATGCGCCTTTAATGGAGTTTCAGCAATGGTTAAATTAGAGCGCTTAATAAACGACTGTATGAATACACTGGGCAATCCTTTACATTCACTATTTATCTCACTGCAATAAGCTTATTATCATAAACTCCATTACAAGGTGTTCATTGTTTTTTGATGCAACACTGATATATGAAGATATCTATGCACTTGTTGCTGTCCTGAAAACTAATTCTTCTTGTTTTGCAGTCTAATCAAGATGAAGATGTCAAGGCAAAAAACCGCAATGGCTTCATCGTTTATAAACAACCAGGTAAACAACAAAAGTCCGCGCAGTAAAGATGGTATAAGATGAAAAGGCTGGTGTTTTGGAAGTGGTCCAGGAACTCAGAGAGAAAATATCAGTTATTGCCTGCAAAATCGAAATCATGAAAACTGGCAAATAGTCTGTGAAGCCTTAAGCAAGAATATTGTCTTCCTACATCTTATGTTAGGTTTTATCTTTTTTTAAAGACTTTTACGACATTTGTAGTGAGTGACAACATTTTAGAAATGACTCTTTTTATATCAGCAAAGTAGAAATCAAATAGAAAAAAACCAGATAAGTTGTCAAGTTTAAGAGCTCATAAAAGTATTTGGCGTGTGAGATTGGATATAAAACTAAAGAAATCGTTAGAAACATGAAAGAGAAAAAAATCCCGGACAATGGAAACATGTGGTTTAAAACAGGAACAAGCGGAACCATCTGGAAGTATATGTTAGTGTGACGAAACAACATGATTTTAATGTTAGACTCCATTACAATGTCAGCAGAGGAAAGGGTTAACCGTAAAAATTTAAGCATCATAAAGTAGATCTAGTGGCCTATGGCTGGACCTATATTTGGAGAAAAAAGGAGGGCGCCAAAGTACCATTAAAGAAAAATTCAATTGCTTTGACTGTTTGGATCTGAACTCCTCCACTAATGTATACCAACCATGTAAACCAGAAGATCACATTGTTGTTCACAAGTGACCAAAAGAAGGGTTTCTATGATCAGCACTTTCTCAGATTTCATCAGTACCTAATCAGTGAGTGCAGGATGCACGCCAGCATTGAATATGATTTGCATATGACTCCTTCTTAAACTCATAATTTTTACTTTTCTACAGTTCCAAATTCTCACTATCATTTTCTTGCCTTTCGTGTTTCTTGGGACCTGTTGATCTTACTTGGGAAGGAAAGCAGTCGTTCTGTTAGGAGCTCAGCCCTTTATGCGTGATTTGCAAAGGATATTCAACATCGGGGGTCTAGCGAGAAAAAGGTGTAATCAATTGAATGATATAGTTGTAAAAATATTCTTTCGTTTAATAGAGGCAAAAGTTGTAAAATGTGTGATCAGTGACAACCCTGGGAAAGTCACTAAGCCTCAGCCTCAGCCAGCTTCCAATTCATTCAGCATGCCATGGTTGTGGATTAGAACTTTTGTTTTTCGGACTCTTCCTGGAACTGTTATTAATTTAACCAATAACTATTGTCATGGGTTTCAGGGAACCAAAATAATTGAGAATTTTTCAAAGTCGATATAAAGTACCTGCTTATACTTTATAGGAAGCAAAATGTGAAAGAAAAACCTTTTGTCATAACATTTATGGTGCACACTCCAATATTTACAATAATTTAGGAAGAAAGCCAATTACACATAACTAAAAACATTACTCATTGTTATGACTCAGCTATTTAGATTTTGGCTATGGTCATTGTGTCAATATACAGTGCTGATAGGTCACTTAAACGCTTACATCACTCTTTCTATTAAATTTGGCCTTAATTTCTTCATAGTCTTTCTCCACCATTGTTTTCAGAGGTATAGTGCACCTGCTCTGTCATAGACGATTAATTTTGGATACATGGCCAGTGTGTTGATTAAAATATTAGAGAATACCTTAAGAAGTATAGTACTGTATTTTCTTTGATGACTACTAGTATTTCTGAAAAAGAAAACTAACACATTGCTAAGTAAGGTACTCTTTCATGACCAAAAGCACGGCAATAACTTTTACTTCGTAAAAAATTCACACAAATTTCGTGTTTTTGCCAATATGCTAAATACTTTTTGCATTCTTCAGTTTGCATCTTCTTTGTTGCTCTTTCATTTTTATGTTATCTTTCTTCTTATATTGAGACAGGCAACCCTTCGAAAATGTCTATTGTCACAATATGTTTTTCTGCTAATAAATTATAATCTAAACAGCTGAGAAATATCACAAAATATAGAACTCACAAGGCTTTCTTTCAGAAATGACCTTAAATGAAAGAATGGCTTTTGTAAATTAAATCATTAGCTTTTAATAAAGTTTTTCAACAGTAAAAAACGTCCATTGCAAGTGTCCCAAGAACTGTTCACATCTCCCATAAAACACATATTTTAAGAGAATCTGAAATAGTGCAATGATTCTGTGCACGATTTTACCAACAAAAAATAGTACTATTTTAGTGGACAGTTGACTAATGCGTATTCTGGTTTCTTAAAAGAATCTTTCGCAATGAAGTGAGACAAACGGTTAAGATGTCAATAGCTTGGTTATAATGCAATTGTTCCATTGTACACGTTGCTACCATATTTAAGAAGATAACCTCTTCCTTCAAAAGTATCATATTTGTTTTGCCATAGAATCATGTTTGCACAACCTGTCTATGCTTGCAATGCCTCGCTTAACAGTATTAAGTCTGGGAAAAGTCAAAGTTGATTTTCCCTGTTATTACGCAAGCAGCTGTATGCAATATTTGAAACACGATAATATAGTGTTTTGTTAAAATTTTAATTCACGTGTATTCTTAAATATAAAATGTCAATTTGATTATGTCAAGTTAAAAGGGTTGGTTGTAGAGCTAAGGTAAGAGTTTTATTTTGTTGTGTTAACAATTATTTTTTATTTAGGTATCTTTCTGAGCAAGTAAGTATTTAAGCAGTATTGTTCATTTGGTGGATCATCAAAATAGTACTTTAGAGATTCCCAGGCTCTATTTCGATCTTACGCCTACTGCGCCAAGTTTGTTTCTTTGAAAAAAATATCATGCTATTGATGGTGTGCAGATTTTTAGAGATTAGATTAGAAAGGAGATAAGAAACAAAAATAATGAAAGTAAGAATGTTACCCCCTCCCCCCTTCCAATAAATTGTAATTCTCTGCACTGAAGTCGCTTCTGGTCTTGCTGTAGATGCACTACATAAAAAGAAAATAATCTTCATAGAAGACGAAACACCTTACAATGATGGCAAATAAACGTTAGAAGGCAAAATATTATAAAAATTATTAAGGCAAAATATTCTAAAATTATTACTACAAAATACATGTTGAACACACATATCCATTTTGTTTGAGCTCCAAGGCCAATACAATAGTGGGATTGAGTTTGAAAAGTGATACTTGGAAAATGTAAAGAACGGAATGAATTAATCATGGTGAGGTAACTGTGATAGACAAAATTTGAAATTATTTGGGAAAGCTTTAGGGGGTTCTTATCTTTACCACTTCCGCTCAAGGAGAAAGTGTGACAATGTTTTGACTGCAAACACGGTCAAGTTTCAGAGCACACAAGCTTAAATCATCCACTTGATAAAAACGTTAGTATTATCTATGGTACGTCGACGAAGTTACTATATGGAAGAATAAGTATTAAATCTTAATCTTATTGCAAATTTCCGGTAAGATATTTGTTTGCACTTTTCTATTGAGAAAATAGTAATAGTAGTACTTTTAGAATATTTTACTGCAAATATATTTAGACCAATTGTCTAAACCAAGGAAAAACAATATTTATATTTCTTTTCTTTTTTTTTTCCTAACAAATTTGACATCAGCTTAATATAGATTTGTTTTCATCAGTATGAATAGGCTCTAACAACAAATAACTGTTATTTTCTGACACTGCAAATGAAGTTCTTCAAATTTTTTAATTCAAAGTTCATTTAACTTCTTTAATTTTCATTTGTTTCTATTTGCCCTTTGAAGACACCCATAGATAACTTTTTGTCTCCATAGGTCTTTGTATATACGAGATGCCTTATTAATATTCCTAGTGGGAACAACATATAGAAACTAATAATAGCAACAGCAACTGCAGCACATTCGTCTGCTAATCTGCTAAATTAATGGTTTATTAAGCTTAATTCCTAATTAAGATATTATTGCACATGTGTAAGGTGAGCCTTTTTCCATTCCAAATTGAAGTTTTCAGTCAGTGTGTAAACTAGAAGTAGCAACATCTTCAAGCAGGATCATTGAATAGCTTAATGGTAACA
Organism: Morbakka virulenta; assembly: GCA_003991215.1. Taxonomy (NCBI): domain Eukaryota; kingdom Metazoa; phylum Cnidaria; class Cubozoa; order Carybdeida; family Carukiidae; genus Morbakka; species Morbakka virulenta. The sequence goes on from RDPX01000122.1 coordinate 2,063,453, forward strand.
AAGTCAGTATAAATATTACTATGAAGGTTAAAAAATATCACGACAATTACAATAAATATTATTAAAGTTATTGTGCACCTAGGTTTCCAAAATCAACACTGTTATCGTCATCATCATCATCCTCATGATCATCAATATTGTCACCATCTCCACTATTATCATAGCTAAGGTAAGTGATAAAAATACAGCTACTTGGTTTCCCTAAAGAGAAAAGGTGTAACTTTCATAGAGATTCTAGAGCCTTAAGAAGTCCACAGCTCAACATGAACACTGTACCATTTTGTAAACTTCGTTTTGATAGATTGGTTTCAGCTAATGATATTATATGGAAAAGAGTATAAGCATACCCTTAAACATTGATTCAAAATTGTTATCATTGACATTCTAATAAGATCTAGTATACATATATATATACTATATATATATATACATACGTATCATACGCAGTAATATTTAAAGTAACAATGTGTACTGCTTTTTGGGATTCTATTTATTAGCATAAAATAATGATACTGAACGCCAATAGATGAGCCTGGATATCGAGATTAGGGTCGTTTTCTCTGGTTTAGTGTAACAGTATAGCAATACGCTCATAACCCCATAAACTGTACGTGCTTATGGATATCGATAAATCGCTGGTATGTACCACGTAATGTCGGTAATCAGGTATCATCAGAAATGTGACGCCTACCAAATTGCGCCTTGCAAAAACGACATCATTGGTTTTATCTCGATGTACATGATAATTTTTATATGATGAAATGTTGAAATTCAGCAAAGTGAAATTGACCTAGGCCAATGTCAAAACTGTTAGGACAAGGAAATTTATTATTTGGTATTTTGAGGAGATAAAGAAAATTTATTTGGATAAAGGTTTTTAGTACATTAAAAAAGCTCTCTCTCTCTCTCTCTCTCTCTCTCTCTCTCTCTCTCTCTCTCTCTCTCTCTCTCTCTCATCCCTTTTCTCTCTCTCTCTCTCTCTCTATTTCTCTCTAACCTCTTTACACTATATTATTATATTATTACATTACTTTAGTTATTATTTTATTTATT
>RDPX01000122.1:2064530-2094972 GCA_003991215.1 Morbakka virulenta
TCTCTCTCTCTCTCTCTCTCTCTCTCTCTCTCTCTCTCTCTCTCTCTCTCTTTCTCTCTCTCTCTCTCTCTCTCTCTCTCTCTCTCTCTCTCTGGTAGTACCCAAGGAAGTATAACAGTTTTACGCATATTCTGAAAAATACCTTATATCTTTATATCGTTTACCGATAGTTTGGCAGTGATATTGTTGTCAAATTATGATATATTTTTAAATATTCATAGGAATAATTGTTTTTGATATATTAGTTTCCTGATATAATGGTTTTATGGAGTTTTTACTGTTTGCTTCCTCTTTCTGGTCAAACTTAAGATCAGAACCAATATTACCAGTCTGGATTCAGGATGTTCTCTCTGGCATGTCCAATCGTTAAAATTTTTACAATTGTAGTGGATGATTTTATTTCATCAATGATTATCCTATTACCATTGATTCAAGGTACTCTTACTTGTAAGCCCACAGCCTTGTTACCGGGATCAGGGTATGGACTTGTTCAGGGAGTTAACTTTTGCTAAGTCAAAACCAACAAAATAATACTTTTATGATTTTTTTAATGGTATTATGCAAAAGAAAAACATGTAAGAGAAAAAAAGAAGTGACTCGAAGAGAACAAAGCTGATGTTAATGGAGTAACATGACATCCAACGTTCTGACAGATTGGGCATTTAGAAGAAGAAAGATAAAAATAAGGGTTAATATTATAGAAATGGTGAAAAAGTGTATTTTCAGATATTTTATTTTAGGCCTGGTAATGAATTTTATTCAAATTTTAAAAATATATTGAAGACAATCGGTCAGAGCTTCAGCAATAAAAATTGCTGAAGCTCTGACCGATTGAATAAAAGCTGAATATTCGGGAAAATCTTATAAGATTGCTTCTAAGGACAATATTTTTTATAAAAACAGATAAAAAATAATTAATACACACTATTATGAGAGGCATGAAAGGCATATTCCAATATAGTTCATTAATTAAAGTGATTTTTTTTCTCTTTTAGAATTCAAAGATGTTCAAAAAGATTATGATCACATTTTACCTTCTGGGCCTAGGATTGGCCATACCCCACAGTTTGCTCGTGAAATTAGAGAAAGAAAACTTAAAGACGCTTAAAGTAACGTCTCATATTAAGGATAAGGTATATATGACCGAAGAAAGAAGCAAAAAGGATAATTTACCTGCTTCTAGTAACAGCAAATTTTTTTCCATCTTACTCAGACTAAAGAAGTTATTATTCAAAGAAGCCCCAAAGAATACTCCCAAGGATAGGAAGGTGTTTTTAGTACGGAGGTTGAATAGCGTTGAAAATAAAGACGAGAGGGGCAAACAAGAGGAACCACAAGGGTATAAGATAGGTATCGATGGCTTTTTGTCGTTAACAAAATACAGGAAAATGGTACAAAAAGTGAAAGAAACACAAGAAGTGATTTCAGATATGCAACAAAGTTTACAAGATTTCCTACAGTATGGATAAAATGTGAGACACTAAAGGAATTTATACACCTTATTTATTGTTGGAAATCTATTTATATTGCAGCATTCTGACTCAAAAAATATTTATTTCATTGCATTTGTACCGTTGAAACAAAAGTTGAACAATATAACAATATGAGTTTAGATATTAGTTAAAGAAGGATAAAATACTATGTATAAGTTTATATAAATTTATACATATAAACATATATACATACATATGTATGCATATATATATATACTTGTTTTATCGTAGGTAAGGCTGGAAGCCGCTTGAGTATAGAGGGTTTCATTACTTTTCTCTTATTTAAATTTTGTCTTTGTACTTTTACTGGGTTTTTTTATTGGTTTTTACCTCATTCAAATTTCAATCTCCATAAACATTTATAAACTCAGTAGTATGCCACTTATAAGGGTAAAAGGTATTTGGTGCTCTATGTCCAGGGACGTTGTTCAGGCTAGATACAGAAACCTCTGGATTACTTAGAGAGTAACATAACAGAGTGATAGTACGATCTACTGTATTTATGTATGTATATATATATATAAATGTACTCTTCAGTATCGAATAAATAATAAGAGATACACACATATGTACATGTATATAATAAATGTCTACAGCAGCTCTGTCAATCTCTAATTTATAAAATAGCTAAATGTAAAAATTTCCAACCAACTAATTACCAAACTCCAAAACATTTTTCAGGCTATTCCTTTATTTAAAGTGTCACCATTTAATTTTGTATCCAAGTGAATGAATTAATTTTGTATCTTTTAGAATACGTTTAACTTGAAATTTTAATTATCACAAATTTTGCTTACAGTAGTAATTATTTATTGCGTTTTTATTGGTGTATATTTTATAGCTGTAACAAAATAGATGGAAATTTCAGTACTTTTACTGGACTATTATGAAAGTAGTAAATCGCTAGGACTTTAAAGTAGGATGGTGGTACAATTCAATTAGCAATTTCTATTTATTTAAATGAGTAGTTTCGTTAGAATTAAGTGTCAAAGGCTTTTACTTGGATTTCAAATATTGAATTCTGAGAAATATTTATTGATCCAAACTATTACTGATAGCTTCAAGACCACTAAGATAAAATTGAAAATCGTATTTAAGGGAAACCAAGTAAAGAAAATGACCTATCTTTACTTTTCCGAGATAGCTTTTTAAATCTTCAGTAAATCAAAAATCTTAAACAGAAACTCGATATTTGCTTTTGGTAAATCTGGGCACCACTTTGTGTAAAGCCGATAAAAATTTTAGAGTAAATTTCTGTCGCTATTTAAAAAGGGTGTATTTTGATAAAAGGAAAAAAAAAATTATATATCTTAAAAAGTGGTCTCTCATGTAACTACATTTTTCCTGCCTCAGTTGACACTGATCAAATTTAGCACTTGTTCTTTTATGAATTACTTTGTAGTTTTTATTATTTTCGCTTTAGAGTATGCTTTTCAATTAGAACTTTTTACCGCACCCCAAAATTATATTAGCAATGCGTACCAATGCTGAGATATATGCTGTTAATAGGAATCTTGTGGAAAAATATGACTTTCATTTTATGATAGATTAATGGTAGTAACAAAATACTAACTTATTGTAGTAATGAAATATTTCAAATGTCTGCATTAAAATTCTTGTGACCACTATTTCATAGGACATTTCAAAGAAGTGTTTTGTGTTTTTAGTTTTTATACAAAGTAATCAAGGGTTAGTTACAAGAAGTTAATTAGGACTAATTTTGTAGTGATTGCCAATGCTTAGTGAAATTTCTAAAAAAAATGCTAAGCTTTCTTTTTCATAAAATAAAAAGGCGACATCCATTCCTTTTTATGAATAAGGAATTTATTTACGTAGGTATAATCAATTTAGAAAAAAATATAGCAAATTTTAATCTATATATTTCTCCTAGATTTATTCTAAAAGAGTAATGGGCATTTAAAATTCGATAAACGAATTTGTTAACTAAATGTGTTAAGGCCTGTCTACAGGTGTGCTACATGTCTTATCTTGACAAGTGATCAATTTGAGTATTAATCAAATTTCAGTTGATAATATTTATTTATGTTTATTTGCTAAATTTCATGAAATGTATGTATTTTATTAAAAATATAAATGTCTGAATTTAATAAAGCTTGGTTGAGATGAAACCAGAAAATTTCTAATGACTTCCTTTTTTGTTGTTTTTCTTCAGCTTTTGCCATTTCTATGAGGGGCAGTTGTTTACAATTAATGGTGTTTCATTATGATCCTCCTTGGTCCTTTGCTATCATGCCTTTTTTCTTTAGCTCAATATTGATGTGATCAATCTACTTTCTCTCTTGCATACTCTGCTTTCTTCCTTTTTCTTTCTGACTTCTATTGCGATTACTTTTGGTCCAAGTTCCTTTCCATAACTATTTAACATACACGGATGCCAAGGCAAGCTTCTTCTTTGATATCTTGTAACAGCCCTTTTACAACCTGCATTATTCTTATATTTTCAATTTTAATTCCTTTTAGTTTTGTTACAAGGAACATTCATCTTAACATTCGTATCTAGTAGGAAAATCCTATTGAGATTCTTTCATCATCATTATCATTATCGTTGGAACATTTGAGGTTGTTTATGCACCATACTCACTGCATTTTATCAGTTTTTATCCTACTTACCAAGTGCTTAAAGAAGATGGCCCTAACCATGAGTTTATAGGGGCGTTGCCACACATTTTGATGCTTTACTGGAGGTCAAATAAATTATTGATAAGCTTTTACCACTTCAGTTCTCACGTAGAGATAAACCATTTCACGTCTAAACATATGAATATCAAATTGGCGCCTGTATCTCAAGGTAAGTAACCTAAATGAACACAGCTGCAGTTCTCTGAGCGTGGATAGAAAAACCCATTTAGTGTTGGTGGCATGATTAAAAGAATTCTATCCTGGAGGAAAAAAAGACTACTTTTACGACAAAATTCAGACATGGAGAAGATTGTTGATGAAACCAAACACAGAAAGGTAACTCATGACTAAAATCTATAAAAAGAAATTTTTTGACCATTTTTTACGAGCAAATTAAAATTATACACTTCAAATTAAAGAGAGCGAGGGGAAGGCAGAAAAGACACTATGGTAGTGTGTCTGAAAGAACAAAAGGAGAATAAAAGTGAAAGAGAGTGAATTTCCTCGTTTATCAGTGCAATGTATAATAAATAGTATTTACTATCGCTCAGTCTGTTACCAGCCTCATCACTATAAAATTTGAGTTAGTCGGCATGCTGATGATATACCCCTATAAGATAGTTTCGAAAATCTATTTCATTTCCAGTTTTTCTCATGATAATTGAAACCAAATATATGATCGGAGTAAGTGGCAGACCTTCGATGGTACAAGGTGAAAAGCATTTCTGAACCGAATACTCACTCCATATCAGGGAATGTAGACTTTAAGTGTGCTGGTACGAGAACATATTCTACATAGACCTGGTAAAACCCGCTTATTCTAAAAGATCTTCCCTTCTTAGCTTTTAGTAACGTAAGAAGTCTATGTTCAAGTTTTTTTGTTAAAGCTTTCCTTGATTATGGCTCTAATCCTTCCCTTTTATATTTCATTCTAACTTCTTTTCTTGAGGATTTTACATTCTCATCTTTCCCTCCTTTCGGAGTTTCTGATCATGCATCATGTATTTGTTACTTCAGACACCAAGACAATTGCTTAGGTGACAGGAGTATCCCCCAAAATTGAGGTATCTTTACTAATAAAATCATGTGAGAAAAGAAGACAGAATAAAAATATTAAAAAATGCTGTTCAGAAGGTTAAATAAACTATTTGATTTGGCGCTGATGACAGGGAAGCCGTGGCTTAATGTTTGGTACAGTTGCACCGTTACTAAGAGATTCCAGGTGCGATTTCCCAAGCAGGCGACAAGAATTTGGAACTTCACACAAGAAAGCCATTGGTTGGGGCCAGGAAGGGCATCCGGCCAAGGAATTCCTCAGTGCTGAAACAAAGTTCCTCTGAGAAGCACAGCTTGAGCCCCAGTTAATGGAGAGAAATGGAATTAAAAACAAAACAAACAAACAAAAATTGCCTGATTTTTCTTGTTTTCTTAAGGTATTGATTTGTATAGCTTGTGTGTAGCGTCATACAGATGAAGCAATGCTATTCAATAGTTTTTATATTCAGCCATTCATATATCGATTTTATTTTCTTTAAGAAGAACTCACTCTTACTATATTCCCTAAACTAACACTAAAAATACATTACACTGGGATTCAATTGCGCCATAACATTTTGCACTTTAATTATTCTATTTTTCCGGGTGGCTTTGCCTTTATAGACCTTTATTTATAGAACTGGTTTGCTGATGAAAGTTTCTAGATATGCGCTGGTATTTTTTTTCAAGTGTATACTGTACATGCAGAACAAGGGAGTGGTAATTTTCCATGTGTGCTTGCATTTTTTTTCCAAACAAAACAGAAGCCATACACACGAGGTTTTCCTCAAACCTTTTTAAATGCTGAGGGAAAATAATTCAGACGACACATAATTCGATTTAAAAAAACATCCAACCTCAAAGACAAATGGCTGATTTCAATACTTTTTTTCAAACGTTTGGAAACATATCCAGGGTTCAGCTTTACAGGTACAATGAAATGCGGATCACAATTTTCCTTTGTATCTGAAGATAATTTGTGTCCTGACTTTTGTCACACCAATGACGCGAGAAAGAGTTTTGTCCCATTGCCATGAAATTTAAAACGATTTTTATTCTCATGCGGACAATTTGCCAGAATACATTTGAAGACAAAAATATTGGTCGATTTCGCTAAAACGTTCCTAGTTGGACCCTCTTATTTATCATCAATATGTGGAATATGTGCCATAGAACAGATCAAGAATTGCCAAAAACAAATAACAGCATCGAAAGGTAGCATAAAAGCTTTCAGAGACATGTTTCACACTTCATCAAAACTTCGGAAAGTTATTAAAGTATTGAAAAAAGCCTTAATACGAGCATCTAATTTGAAGCCTTACGGTAGCAACCCTATTTCAGTTCAGAGGAGCAGTATTTTGATTGCAATGCACAAATTTTGAGAATCATCAATGTTTAACCTAATCGATACGTTTTGGACTGCCTTCGACGTATTGCACCACAATTCGGTTTTCTACGTATGATTATCTTCCTAATAACTAACTTTGATTCGTAAACACCCATGCTAATGACATTAAATTTTACACTGGCATTGTCAACAAGCTAAATCAGTAGAAACAAGTTCACCTTGCGAGCGGTATGTAGTCTAAGTTTTTTAGCTGTCAAGAAATAAGGAATTTAAGTGGATGATTTCTTTCAATGCAGCAATATGCAACTGATGTCGTTCAGTAGATAGTTAAGCATTTATCTCCTTTCAATATTCATGGATGATTATCCTATTTCAACCTTGATAAGATCATCTCTTTAAAAAAAATGATAAGCTATGATAACACTTGTTTTGTTATACTCTACGGATCTTTCAATAGAGTTATTATAACCAATCTATTGATAATTCCGATTTAATAAAGATATGTTGTTGGTATCACGCTAGAACGTATTATAGCCGAAGCCATTTTGTATCTCTATAAATGTACTTGCATGGAGTACTCTTGTCACATCAAGAGAGGTCCTTGATCTTCTCATTCTAATGCTCTTGATCGTGTTAAAGACATGCTTTCTAGCCTAATAGGTTAAAATCTGGCTGCTACTTGTTAATCGGTGTAAAATGGACGAACTATCGCTTTTCTTAGTCTCTTCTACCTAGTTCTTATAAGCTTTCCTCACATGTACCGGCTCAGTTTGTTGCATTCCCTGTTTCGTCATCAAACACATTTCTATAGATCTATTTTTTTTCAGTAAAGAGATTATAGAACTCATTGCCATCCAATTCATTTAATGGTTTTAAGTCACTAACTGTCGCTAACACTAACATTTTTTCTGTTTCTTCCACAGTTCCACACGCTTAATAGTTTATGCCCTGTATGGTTCTTAATCAAAAAGGAAAACCAAAAAATACCTCATTTGCACGAAGCTAACTCTTTTAAACAAGAAAAACATAAGGTTAAGACATATGAGACAAAGTATCCCCCCCCCCCCACCTCATTTATAGGATAAAGAGTTTACAGCCTGAACTAGGACAGTGATAAGAAGAGTATTTTCATTAACGACTACATAATCGAGACCAGTGCTGTAATGGAAAGAATGTTTCTTATTAGAAGCATGTTGGGATCAACCTAATTTTATTTTTACGTATGGTCCTATAAAACATGTTCGCGAACAGTATGAGAATCTAGTTCTAGTTCAATATGTACAACGAACCAACGAAGGTTAAAGGAGAACAAACAATTTTTCAGGAATTGGCAGTATGTATAATGAGCACAACAATTGAAACAAATTTCAGTGGTAAATAAAAATCCCAATTAAAAGATTACAACACCTCCTCCTGTAAAGACAAGGGCAACAGAATACTAATCCTCTCTACTACTCAGTTTTTATAAAGAACAAACTTCGACTCAGAGACTAATTGATGTCTGAAGTGTATCAACATAATTATATGCTAATACATTGAGATTTCTTCAATAATGTCTATGGAGCTTCTAATATCCTGGTTACCCGAGTATAGCCATGTACTTTCAAGTATATCGCAGAAAGTAGCTGTGGTTATGTCAGCCATTGACCAAATTCATTTTAACATTATAGCTCTGAAAATACAATAATAAAGTCTCTAATTTCAGCTGATGAAAAGTAAAGTTCTCATTAAAGGAGCAGAGTTGTCTAAGTTTGAAATAAAGAGAATTTTAGTCTTTTTTGAAGAAAAAGAGAGACATCAGGATATTGGAAAGAGTTTCAGAAAACTAAAAGTTCTATAAGGAAACAGTTTTCATGGTAAAAAATCAGAAAAAAAATATGCTGCAGTTAAAGTAAGAGAAATGGATACTTAAAAATAGTAACACACACACACACACACACACACACACACACACCATAACAAAATCTTAAAAAAGAACCAAACTTCATATTTCTCTTTAAAAAGTTGTTAACCAACTGAATGATTAGTTTTTCAATAGAAATATGAAGTATCAATCTTAAATCCCTTATCCTGTAAAGTGCCCTTTTTTGGAAAAACCTGGTACATTACAAACTTATTCTGACCCTCTTCATTGGAAAAAGCGTTAGGTTTATATGATAAAATTATAGGTGGAACCAATAGAATGAATTGTGAAATAAGAAAACTGCATCAAAAGAGCTTTTAATCGTCTGCAATCTTTTAAGGTTCTTAAAATGGTAATTTTGCTTTCATCAGTTGTTACTTGCCTTTGTAGCTTCTTCTTGTTCTTCAGGTACCATGCCCCCCTAGGAACGTAAATGAGATGGCCTTCTTTTTCTTTCAGTCTCAAGTTGTTGCTAATAATTTATTCACAATCATCTCTTGTCCAGGAGCTTGCTCTTTCATTCACTTGATTAAACGTTCTAAGAATGCTGTCCTCTGTTGGTCTTTGTTTCCTTTACCGCTGGCGAACCCAGTATTGAACAAGCTCACCATACCATCATTACAAAACTTAAAAACTCTAGCTGCATTTTTGTTGTATTTTATAAATCTTCCTTTCCGTGACTCTGACTCTCTCAATACTTTTTCAGCGAACACATGTTGCGAGAAAGAAACACTTATTATTTTTCTTGAACTGTCAGAATTTTATATTTACGCGTTACATCAATACATTTAGATTGTATCAAATAGTGTTCTCATAATCGCTTATTTCCAGTTTATTTTTCATCTTTTACAACATTTTTGAGTTTGATGAAAATATTTTTTTTGCTGCTTCTATTCTTCTCTTGATTTTATCATCTCTTTCTTCAAGATGGTGTTTCTGATTTTAAGTTTACTCTTGAGGATTACACTTTTACTGATTATTACAGATTCAATATTTTTCCAGTTGAGAGTAAAGCTCAGTGTATCACTTACTTTTATTGGATTGTTTGACAGTACCTGCAACTTACTCTGATTCTGTCTAAAGTACAGTATTATCTGGATAAGTTAAATTTGAAACAATTTGTCCTCTCAAAATTAAGCCATTTTGGTCTTCAAGTTATCTCAATATAATCTGATTCTGCACATATCTTTTAATGTCCATATACTTAGCTATCTCGTAACTCCTTACAATTTTTACCAAGAGTAAGTTTATCAACATTGCAAGGGCCGCATGAAAGGTCAAAGAATGAACAATGTAACTAAATCCCTCGATTATAATAAGAAAAATACCGATAGCGTATTGCAAAGAGGAAGACAATAATTAATTATTTATCTGACCAATTCAGACATTAAAAGCACTTCTTATTGAGATTGAGATTTACCAATCATAAAAGACGCTTTCGACACGGAATACCTGATTAAGGGAGAAAATTCGTCCAATGGAGATCTGAGTGTAACAAAAATTTTTAATCATTTTCGGCCTCTTTGGAAACTTTAATGGAAGACTTGCAGCTGCCCAAAAGGAGTAGCTGAATAATCTCGATGGATATACTAGCTAAAATTGACAAACACGTGCATGGTGAATGCAAAAACAAGGATAAAAAAGAAGTAACCAAATTAGAAATTCAAAAAGATACAGTTTTTGTTAAAATGTACACGTAAAGCTATTCTAACTACATATGTCGAAATTTGATGAATTGGGTTTGGGTTAGGGCCAGTCTGGTACCATTAAACTGGAAACATTAAACCTGTTACATAGCCCAAGTTACAAAAATTTTTCACTTATGTAAGAAGAAGTCAATCGTACATTCACAATAGTGGATGACAGTCTACCATTGTGAGTGAGAGTGAGAGTTTCTAAGAATGGGTGAAAAAATACTCAACGAAATTTAATTCGGCCAGTAGCCCAGAAATGTGTTAAAGTTCATCTAAGATGATCATAGAATCAGACATCACATAAGGGTCGCAGCCATTATGAGTTTAGGAGTTTTACAAGAAAAGAGCTGGAAATGTTTAAATTCTAAAGGCTATAACTGAATTGGAGGACTTTTATTGGAATTTAGGTTTTGGAGTTTACAAGTTAACCATCATTCACACTGACACAGTTTATATGGATAGCAATTGAAAAGAAAGAACATTTTCGGAATTTTATGAAGCACTCTGGAATTGAACCTGAAGCAATTCAGCTGTCAGTAATTCAAAGAGAAAAAGTTTTATTTGTAAATCAAAGAAGTCTTTAAATACCCAGCAACAAGTTAAGAGATCTTGAGTTAGATGCAATTAACCAAGTAAAAAGATACCTGGTTACAATATCAATCTAAAAGACATCAAAACGTAGATGCATCCTTGAAACACAAAGACTTTTTAATTGTACATTTCATTGTTCTGAAAAAAACAACTTGATTAGAATGTCTAAGTAGGGACCCATAGGTCAACTTGTGACCGTGATAACGAACATTAACAGATTCCAGTGCAGTGCAATATTAAACCATAAAAAATAGAAATGCCAAGGGATAAAACTCCACGCAGTATTGCAATGTGGCGACTGAACATAACTGGTTCAAATGAGAAAAACTGACTATCTATTGATTGTCGTTGACTTTAAAAGTTTCAAGTAATATACCAGCGTACTGTAAAAAAGATTAGAAAGGTCTTATAAACACACACAAAAGTTACTCCATGGAAATTATGGACCTTATAATATGGATGTATATCAATGCGTTATCCTTCTTCGAAAAACAACATTTCTCTAAATATTTGAATATTAAGAGAGGACTATTTAATGTTTGCTATCTGTGTTATGTGTAGATCTTTTCTATGTTTCAAAAGAATTATTGGACTACCAGACGATTATGAAACATATACGCTTGTGATTGATTTCTGATAAGTAAAAAAGAACAACCCCTGAAATGATTTTCAGCTGAAGGCAGAACGAGGAAATTTAGTAAGATCAGATAGGTGTTTTATTTGTGCTAAGGCATTTGAATACAAATTACCATTACTAGTGATGGGAAAACCAATAAAATCGAAACGCTCAAATACTGATGTAAGGTTTCCTTACTAATATGTTACAAAAAATACTTAAGTGAATGTTGACATTTTTTTTGGAATAAGGTTCAAACTCAACAAATATTCTTCTAATAAAAAAGATATATGATGCAAATTATGGATAATCGGCCCATTTTCTGCAATCAAAATCATGGTACGTTAAGTAAGCTACTCAAAAATTCAGGACAGAAATTGTCCCCATGGATCGGGGAGTTATTTTTAGTTTTAACAGTAACTTATCATTGGAAAATGCCTAACCGTTCCGTAACTCTGATGAATGGAAAAAAAGAATATATTTTTTGCCAACATTCTTTAAACAATGTCAGTTTTCAAATGTGTTAAGTAACAAAAGCCAGATTCCAAGGAAAAACATAGAACTGTTGAGTTTAGAAAAACCCTCCTTTAAAATTCAATGAGAGATCACTCTCCTGCAAACTTTGGTAGAAGCTCTGGTCAAAGTAATTAAGAAATAGATCAAATGTGACGAGCCTCGGACCAAAATACGCTAACATTTTCACAATTTAACATTTTTGATAATGTTTAGTTGTCAATTTTTGCAATTTAAGAAGCAAAAGAAAAGTATTGGTTACAATTCATTATGAATATTATGATATACAGGAAGATAATTAAACAGTGAAGTGTTTATTGTAGTATTATTCTATAGGTCACGGGGTTCATGTGTGTTACATTTAAGATTGTTACAGTTTTTAAAAGTTTAATGATTGTTGATCAAAGTAATAACCAAAAATGTATATGAATTGGTGCTTTTTCTGAAAACTGGGAAAAACCTGTTATTCTTTATTACAACTTTGTTTTTTTCACTTTATGTATTGTACTTTATTCAAATTTGGTTAGCTTCATTTTGACTCTTGAAATATCAAATAGTACGACAAATCTGATTTTTTTGTGGTCACTTAGCTCAGTTTTACAGTAAAATCTCACTGCGAGCCCTGGTACTAGTAAAAGAGCTTCAGTACAAGTTTAGCATTCCGAGTATGAGGTTGTGTCGTTCAGTCAGCCATGTGCATGTGCAATTTTTAGTCTAAATCGTCCGTCTAATATTACGTTACGTATGCATTTAAACTTTCTTTATGCATGGATATAATATGATTGTGTATGATATTTTGTTTTTTGTTTTCAGATTAGTTCCATGAAGTACCATTTAGTAGCATGGTCTCTTTGCGTAGGAAATGTATCTATTCCCCTGACTCGCTTTGTTACATCTGCGGTGCATCTACTGTACCTGATCAAAGAAAAAAATCTGTATATTTGTAAAGCAAGCATATTTAGTTTTTTGTCATATTAAATTAGATGATCAAGGTAAACCTTGGGCTCCACACACGGCAATCTTTAACTAACAGGCCTAACAGACATGAGCCTGGAGGCATGAGCTGGAGGCGAGAAATTTGCTCAGTGCGTTGGGAAGTTATGGTTGAAAATAGCGGTCGTGCTCACGTACATGTTGTGATAGTTTGATATTTGGTTGTGGTTCTGGCTGGAAACTGAAATAAAAGTATTTATTGAAATCTTGGATGAATTCTTGTTTACTTTATCTTTTGTTTAACAAGTCAAAGTTTATCGTTTACCCAGAGAGAAGGATGATCGTGATAGATGGATCAAAGCTATTCCCCGATCAAATCTACCTGATAATCGTAACACAGTTGTCTGTGAGAGACATTTTCCTGAGAACTTTCCCAGTATAACAGTTTTTGGGAAAAAAAGACCTTGTGATCCTCCTTCTGTGTTTACATGTGTGAAACCTTCGTTGATTCCTACACCTGCTCCTTCAAAGAGAAAGTCTTTCTCAAGCAAAGTATGTTCAAAGGTACGTAATTAAAAGCCTAACGAAATTGATTCGTTTCTCTCTTTTGACCTAATCACTTCATTCGAAGAATTATGCTCCAAGGCATCAGACAGGAAGGAATATTTTGGTGACTATATTTCGTTTACTGCTAAAGATTTGGACTACTTGATTATTCAAACAAAGGACTTTCAAGAAAAGACTGGAGTTCCATGTTTTTTATTAAAAATAATGTAGGATTTTTCTTTTCATGAATTTCATGCTGGTGTAAAATGTACTGTATCATCCCTTTCAACAAACCTTATCGTTAATATGACAAGATATTCACAAATTCAATAAGCACTACGGTATCTTCAATGTTTAATTCTAAGCCATAAACAAGAAATAATACTGGACCAGATGGACTATATGGCTTCTCGCACCTTTGTCGGCTAGAAGAAATACAAACCAGAAACTATCGTGCGGGCATTCGAATATTTTGGTATATCAAGGTCTTTGTATAGCCGAGTTCGTCAAGATTATGAATTACCGAGCTTAACTATGTTATCTCAAATCACAACAAAAATTAGTAATTCGTACTCAGATAGTGATTACATTAAAAAGATATTTTCCAACATGAATGATGAACGGCATAAACATTGTATCATATTAATTGATGAAGTATATGTAAAGCCTTCGATAACTTATCATGTTGGTTCCATATTTGGCAGATCTGTAAATGATCCAGACAGACTTGCTACTACTATACTTTCATTCATGATTGTCTCTCTATTTGGTGGGCCTAAGTTTTTATTTAAGATACTTCCAGTTAGTTAGTTAGATACTGATTTTTTATTCGAACAGACAAAAACATTAT
The DNA here is from genome assembly GCA_003991215.1 of Morbakka virulenta. Classification (NCBI taxonomy): domain Eukaryota; kingdom Metazoa; phylum Cnidaria; class Cubozoa; order Carybdeida; family Carukiidae; genus Morbakka; species Morbakka virulenta. The sequence continues at coordinate 2,078,693 of RDPX01000122.1, forward strand.
TAGAGATTATTCAGAGTTCTTCTGGAATTGTACATACAATTATTTGTGACAATAATCGGGTTAATCAATCGTTTTTCCAAAAGTTTTCTTGTGTTAAACCATGGCTTACAGTGGTTCATATATACCTGCTTTTCCACTTTGTTCATTTTATGAAATCAATTAGAAATAACTGATTGACTGAAAAAACACAAGAGTAGTATTTTACAGATGATGATGATGGTGTTCAATATGTTGCAAAATGGAGTGATTTAAAAAAACTTCATTCAGTAGAAAAAGATCACATAGTAAAGATGTCGAAACTAACAGAAGTTGCTGTGTAGAACGACAGAAAGTCTGTACTTGTTCAAAGATATTTTATGATGAAACTGTTCATGCTCTGAAAAATCATTCTGATATTTGTGAAGCTCATGGAACCATAAAATTTACCAGTAAATTTGTTAAGTTGTGGAAAATTTTAAATTTTAGAGGTTTGCTTGCTGATGTTCGGTTCGGAGATGATGATCGGGCTGTCATAGAATTTAATAATGATGAAAAATTAAATTACTTGCTGAAGATAGCTGACTTAGCTGAGTCCATGAAGAAAACAACTGGTAGTAAAAGAATGAAATCATTAACTGAAGCAATTTCCCACACATGTAGAGGTTTAGTTGACATGACAAAATATCTCCTTTCAACGACTCATTCTTTCGTAATGCTTGGGATTTATATGACTGATCTCCTTGAAAAAATATTTTCAAAGTTACGTCAAGGTTCAGGTGGGACATACTTTATAACTGTACAACAAGTTTTGGAGAAAGTGAGAATTCAAAAAGCTAAGCTACTTTTGCAACTTGATATCGATGTTAATAACTTACCTAATGCTGAATACAATTGTGATAAATGCTCCTATTTACCTGATGATAATTGTTCAGAAATAATTGAAAACATACATATGTTGGAAGAATCACTACCTCATGATGTAAAAATGAGTATTGTGTATATTAGTGGATATGTTTCTCGAAATACTGAAGAAATGCCATCAGATACATACAGTTATTATGATAAATATGGTGATTTTACAAATTCAATTAATCGTGGTGGTCTCAAAATACCCCCAGATAATTATAGTCAGTTATGTTTAGTTGGGTATGTTGTATTTCATGAAAAACAAAACTTGTGGAAAATCATTTTCGAACATTTTTATTTTGTTGTCTGATATGTATCGAGTAAATGTGGAAAGAAAGCATGGTAAAACTTTTTCAAACATATTTTTTAACAACACTAGTAGACTTTTTACACCAAGATCATCAGTAGAACCAAAACAGAAATTGCTAAAGTTGGCATTGGAGTAAACCACAACAAAATAATTTATTTATTATTTATCTGTGTTAAGTCTTTTTTATGTAAATACTGTATATATCATCATGTTTTTATTTTTCAAGAAGAGGCTGATTTTGAAAAAAATGTATGATTTTGTGTCCCAAAACCTTACTATGATCTTTACATTGATGAACTTCTTAGAGATTTATCCTAATTTTGATGAAAGAGTAGGATTTGAGCCTTTTTTCTCTCAAAATCCGTTAATATCCATTTTAAGTTACCCACCTCCAGCTCACACCTTCAGTCGCTTGTCTTTTAGGCCTGTTAGTTAGAAATCGCCATGGCTCCACACAATGTTTGTAAATCCTGTGTTGAAAATCTGAGTCAGTGGACAAAGGGCAAAAGGAAGCAACTCGGATTTGGAATTCCTATGGTGTGGCTGGAGCCAAAAAAAACCATATAGACGAGTGCTACTTTTGTCTTACAAAGACCTCTGGTTATAGCAAGAAAAAGCGTCATATCAAAAGTTACCCTAATCTTAATTCCGCTGTAGGCCAGTGGTCCATTCAGATGTTATTCTAGTACCTGTATTCAAGTAACTTCCTTCAGTGAACAGTAAAAACGATACATGTAAACCTCATGAACATAACAATGATCCAGACTTTTCAGAGACACCTGACAAACAACCTGAAATCTTCAGTCAGTTTGAACTAAATGATTTAGTTAGAGACTTAGGTCTGTCAAAAGAGTCAACAGAAGTGTTAGCCTCTTGACTTAAAGAAAAAAAATTGTTGGGAAAAAATACAAATGTTACGTTCTATCGCAACAGGGGGAAAGATATATTGACATTCTTTACAGCTGGAGAACAATTTGTTTACTATTGTGACATAGCAGGACTGTTAAAAGCAATGGTTGTTTTAAAGTAAAATCCAATTGAGTGTCGACGTTTCACAGGCAGTTCAAAGAAGAGTCTGAAATGTGTGTTGTTTCATATTGGAAACTTGTATGGCTCGATTCCTATTGGTCATTTTGTGCACTTAAAAGAGGACTATAAACACATAAAATCTGTATTAAATTTATTAAAATACCATGAACATAAATGGACCGTATGTCTGGATTTGAAAATGCTAAAATTTTTACTTGGGCAACAAGGAGGCCATACAAAATATCCATGTTTTTTGTGTTTATGGGACAGCCGAGCCAAGACAAACATTGGGAACAGAAAGTCTGGCCAGTTAGAAAAAGTTTAACTGTTGGAAAGAAAAATATAATACACCAACCACTTGATTCGGTAGAGAAAATAATTTTCCCATCCCTTCATATCAAATTAGGACTAATAAAACAATTTGTGAAACCTCTAAATGTAGAGAACAGCTGTTTCAAGTTCAAATGTAGAACATTTCCTGGCTTGAGTTACGAGAAAATAAAGGCTGGCATTTTCGATGGATCACAAATCGGAAGGTTAATGCAAGCCAAAGACTTCTCGAATTCGATGGGTGATGTAGAAAAGAGGGCATGGGATTCATTTGTGGCCCTTGTGGAAGGGTTTCTTAGAAATGAAAAGGCTAAAAGCTACAAGGATTTGGTTGAGACATAACAATAGAAACAGTAAACAGTTTCTACTGTTTAGGCTGAAACGTGAGCATAAAGGTCCATTTCCTTATGAGTTATCTTTCTGCTAATCTTGGCGATGCCAGCGATGAACATAGAGAGCGCTTCCATCAAGATATAAAAACTATGGAGGAGAGACTTTATGACTGAACACTGCTGGAGCATTCAACGAGACTATTTGAGCGTCAACAATCCAGATGGCAACACAAACGAAATTTTCTACCATGAATATGAAGGTGGGTAGTATATATTACGTGGCTTTTTCATTAGTTATATTGGAAATAGACCCTGTATATGTGTAGCCGATATATAAACATGTATGTGATATCTAATGTATATAGGTATTTAATGTAGCTATGTTTAATGTTTATGAAAGAATGTTCTTTGGGATTACATATACATATACTTATAAAAAAGGTATATGTTGTAGCACGAAAACCTGATGTGTTACAAACAAATGGATGGCATTTTTAAATTTAGCAGGCACAATTACATAAAAATTAACTACAAAACCTATAGCAGAAAAAAGTATGTTGACCGGTGTAATACATCGATTTTTGACTAAACCTATCTTTTAAATTTAAAAGTTAAAGATTAGGTTGAGAATTTTATAAGAAAAGAAATATTTTATTGTACATTTCCGCAGGTAAACCAAGACAATCAATGTTTTTAGTGGTTAGTCTTGCAACTCGTAGAGAAAAAACATTTATTCATCAAAAAAAGGAATGATTAGGTCAAATTTTATCTGGCTCTCGTGTTGATCATTTTTAGTACCTTACCCAGAAATAACTGTAAAATCTAGATATCTATATTGCTTGCACTTCCTTCCATATAAATCAGATGAGACATTAGAAAGTGTCAAAATGTAGATTAATATTTATGTTTAAACACGTTTATGTCCAAAAACTAATTTTGGGTAAAGAGACAGGCATTTGAAATAAAAACGATTTTTAATTTTTTTTAAAGACGTTTTTATTAAGGGTATTTTTATGTTTGAATTCTTACTGTTACTGACACTTAATTAAAGTGTTTATACCTAAATTAAGTACTATTTTGCTGATAGAGTGTTTTGTAAAACAGTGAATTGTCATGAAACAAGTTGATTTGCATAAAAGCCTTAAGTAAACAACTGATAATTAATATTTGAACAGCAATTGTTTGTCACTACCCTAGCATTTGTTAAATTAGCCCCCATTTGACAGAACGTTTAAAATATCGAAAGTCTAAAGCAACATCATATAAGTATGCACAGGCAGTCAGCACATGTCCATTCATGACAGCCAATGAATACTTTTATGTGGTGTAAAATTTAATATTCTTGATCCCCCTAAATTAATATTTACATCCTTTTCTGGTGGGTTGTTTAGAAGAACTGCCGTTAAAAAATTTGAAAGTTAAACCTCGTTAAATTATTTAAAGAGCTTTACAGAAGACTGCTTTTGATGACATTCAGCCACAGATCCTAAAATACACTAAGCTTCAAGCAAAAGAAAATCTATTTAGACTTAGCATCCACGCATTAAAAAAAAGGATATCAATGCTATATTAAGCTGTGCTGTAAGGATAAAATATTTTTAATAGATTGCAAATACGCGACTGCTTCAGTACTTGATAGTGATCACATTAAGTAAACTCTAGTCTACAAGAAATGTAATCCTTAAGAAACGTGTTTCTTTAATATAAACAGAAAGGTGTGGCTACCTCTACAAACCATTCACAACAGAGCGCTGATGGTTTTGATTAATAGTAAGCTCTCAGTGTGGACTGATATATAACAACAAACCTTTTACTTCTTATACATCCAAAATGCTTTGAAAACCACAACAGCTTTATAACAATGTACTCCGTGCTGTTTGTGATAAAAAGAAAACAAAACAACAAGTCTCGTCTATTTTCATAACGTTACCTCAAACCCTATGGCATTTCATAATGGTAAAATTCCCGTTGAAACCCTTGAGTTGATCACATTCACCTGGTTAGCGTTATCGGTCAAACCTACAGCTATAAAAGACATGTAGCTTGCTTCGTGTTTTTACAAAGCCATTCCCAGTACTTAAATCAAAACAATTGTTATTGTATGATTAAGTACTGGTCTTCTTCCAAAGTACATTATCGAAATACAAGATATAAAGTAAGGTACAGGCCTTAAGGAAGGAAAACGTTCGTAAAAAATGTGATTACAGTTGATATATATATATATATATATATATATATATTGCTATAAATATACCAACAAACTTTCAATATGAGGAGAAATAGGAAGTAACACCCGGAAAGGTAACTTGATTTACCTACTGAAAAACGTTGCATCACGAGATTTGATACAGTTAAGTTTTTGTTTTAATGGATAATTGAAGGCAAGAGGAAAGGAACTAAATTTTTAGGTCAGGAAAAGAATTAACTTTTAAGGATGCAAACCAGTCCTTCTATTTCTGTCATACCATATATCTGTATAACCAGGCTAATGATGTCAAGATAGAGAGTATATTCACTTTACTTGGATCTTTACTAAAACGTAATATAAACAAATTAAACAAAATAATGTTGTTAGTTGTTCCAATAGAAACATAATTTTGAATGATATAATTAATCTGTTCTTTTGTTTCATTTCAATTATTCATTTTTGCAAGGAAGAATGAATATATAGTAACATATATTAGTAGGATAAAATATTTCAGTAGGGAATTCATATCTGTGATAGCGTAGTAGTTCATTAAGTAGGTTACTGGAAGTTAGAGTTTTGCTTCCGTGTTGATTGTAATTTCGGACTTTGAACCCTTTTTTGTGCTTTCCCTGCTTTGATCTGTTGACCTCTTCGTAATGAAGAAACCATTCAGATCATATCATTTAGCATATAGATTAAATGATAGAGTATAAACAGGTTGAAAGAAGTCCAGGCTGGTTCAAGTGGAAAATGGGACTAATCTACAATTCGCAAGTTATGTGGACGACATACTTTTTGTTGGTATGATAACTAACTTTATTCAAAAGTATACCATTTTCATTTATTTCGGATAAGGCAGTTTTTAAATGAAAGCTAAATGCATTTTGTTCGGTCTGAAAGAATAAACCTACAAATTCTGTTACTTTTGGGTTTTAATTTTTGATTTAAACATTTTTATGATAAAGCAATTTGATGAAAAATACTCTAATTTTAGAAATTTTTAATTTTGTATTTCGTATTATTATGATATTCCAGTAGTATACATATACGTTCCATTCACTGATATCAGCTTCAAGTCTCTAAATATACTATATAATGACCTTTTGTTAACAGGTGCCTTCAAAGAAAATATATAATATTAACTAAAATTTATAGACTTTTACAGGTACATTCCAAACAATGTGTATGATAATTTGTAACCGAAACTACCTTTCAAATATCTAAGCAGCTCTAAAAAGCAATTTTTTACATGACACTGCTAGATCTATAATAATAAAACAAGAACTTGGAGAAAAAGTATACAAGAACCTTTAATTGCATGTTCTTAGAAAAAATGTTAATCACAAAATTATCATAGATGAAATAATAATTTGAAAGGAGAGTTTTTCTCTATGGAGCACAAAATCTACACCTGTTGGTAGACGACTAAGAAAGGTAAACAGAGGTGAACATATGTCGGAAAACAATCACTCAAAATACATGCTATGAACAAATGAAAAGACAGAGGCTGGCAGATATACAAACACTGAAACATAACTTGAATAATCACCTGCCCACACTTGTAGCCAAGACACAGTCTTAAGTGTCTTTTGTGGGAGAAAATCCCTGACAGAGATTTCAGATTTGAGTGAAATTATCGAATTTCGTTAATTAATTCTGCGAAGCTTTGCTTTGAGGTAGTCATGGTATCCTTTTAATTGTTGGCGAAAAAATCCTTCATCTGAGATTTCTACGTTGTATGACCTAAGATACAACGAATGTATGACCAATAATACCTAGCAAAGTGAAGTTTATCATATTTTGGTGAAGGGAATAAACAAGGGCAGATTAGAATAAATGATTATTTGCTAACACTAGAAAAAAAATCGTTTTTGTTCATAGTCATTATTTTCGAAATTGATCTTGTATTCTATATACTTTTACGAATTACATACTGTACATTTTCTTTCTTCAGTATTAAAACAAATCATTTGCATAGAGTAATTTCAAAAATTGATGTTTGTTACTCTTTTCAATTGCTAAATAAAATTGCAACACTTAAACAAATCCAATATAATTTACGTCCAAAGTTGTTTTAATAAAATGTAGCTAAGGTTTAGTAAAGATAATGGGGTTTGTTGGAGAGCTTTCAACAAATATTCCACCTTACTGAGGTAAAATGTCTATTAAAAAAATTGGGTGCATTAACTTACCAAAAACAGAACAAGCAGTAATTTACGTGTATGTGTCAGTTGGTAATAAACAGTATGTGTTGTGGTAGTGAAATGTTGGGCAAAAGAAAGAAAATGGCTTGCTAAAAAAACAATAACTTTTCAAAATCTTCACTGTTATATTTACGAAAAAAATATTGGTTAAAGTTTTTTACTTATAATTCTGAAAAAATGAACTGCCAATTTTCCAACAGTAAAATTTCCGCTACTTTTTGTGTGAAAAAACAAGTTGTAAGTACAAATAAAAATTATTTTACAGAAAGCATCATTACCTTTTTTTATATAAAAATAGTTAGTCAGCAAAAAGTGTAATGCTGTTGAACTGGTTAAGCGACAAAAGATTATCAGCGCATTGACTGACAGTTAAAACCTTAACAGATGTTTGAGAGGCTATTCGTTGGCTGTTTACTCATTCAAACTCTTACTTGGTTGGTTGAAGTCGGCCGACCACACGTCTTTGCCAAATATTTTTGTCTCCCAATCAATAAAGCAACTTTTTCAGTGTAACTTTCCACAGTGTCTCTTTTCTGCATGACGATGAAAGTTGTCTTCGGCCTGCCTCGTCCCTAAGATCCGTGTTTGTGCTTCCCCAAAACAAATTGTTTTGCACTGAGTTTCTGGATGGCGGTACAGTTGTCAAGCATATTGAATTCTGCCGGATGAGACCTTGTACCTGACTGCAGGTACTTCAATGTAGAATTCTTGTTAGTGTTTGGACATCCCAGTGTATGTTCAGGTCTCTACGAAGAGTCCTAGTGTAAGTCTCATTTTATGATGTCTTTTGAGCTTCTGACAATCTCCAGCACTCACGTTTGTAAAGTAGGACTGATTCGATTGTTGCTTTCAAGAAACTGATTTTCAAGTTTCTATTCACACAGGAGTTCTATATCTTAGTCATGTCATTCAGGGATTTCCAGAGTAGCACTTTTCTTATGGTGATGTCTTTTTGTGAACTATCCACCCACGACTCGATGTATTTGAAGTGGTTCTGCTACTTTGACTCAGCGCCGTATGCACTGTGTAAGGACTCAGTATCTTCTATATCAAAGGGTTCTATATATCTTCTATACTGAAATCTAATGACTTGGTTTTCTTAGCTATCAGACCAAGGGCCTCCTTATTGCACTCTCTCTCTCTCCATTCTGGCCACTAATTCCTGAGCTTGATCAATCTCATGTGATAACAGACTGATATCTTTGCTAGATCTGCAAGCAGGTCATTTGGATGTTTTCGTTTTTTAGGGGAGTGATGGTAAAATCAAGATCTTCCTCCCTCCGGGAAATAACAGGAGACAAGCTCCAAAAATAGGGTTACACCACTGGTCTTGAATGCCATTTTTTCGAACAAATACAAGCAATAAACCACATTTTATGCAGTTGTACACTTCAGCCGACTTGTTTAAAAGTGGATTTAAAGACAACAAATGATGAGGAACTCTAACTGGTAGAAAATTGCTGTGATAAGATATGAGGATTATTGTGATAAGACACAACCAGCCCTCTGGTTTTAGATATCTTCCCACATTTTGTTCGCTTGCTATTTTAAAGATCCACAACACCAAGGAATTTATTGTGTTGCATGCTAAATGAAAAACTTATCATACAAGGTGATTTTCAAAATTTTTCTTGGGTTTAGAATTTTCATCAAGCTAGGAAAACGTCGAACTAAGGCGATTTTTAGATGCTTTGTTATCTTATCCAGTAAAGCTACTGGTCAACACTTCCATCTTCAAAATTATTTTTTCAAATTTGAAACCTTACAAAGCTGGGGCGCATGTTAAAGGTCTGTGAAAAGGAGTAATTTTCGTGAAGGGTAAACTTGTAAGTACATGGAGACAATTTGATATTTTAGTTAAACTGAAGTACTGGAATATAACCCCTAAAGGTACACAAAGTCAATGTAGTCACTGTAGTCTTAATCGGATAAAATGCACACTAAATAAAAAAACTGTAAAGTAAATTACATTAGGAAAAAAAGGTCTTTTTAATTAGATTTTTGTGTATTTTCGTACTAATTTTGATTCCCTGAGTTTATATATTGCCCACGTTTGTGTGCTATACATCCTGTTTTTGCTGTCCAGCATACCCACAGACATTGAAATTTGCACTCTGTTGGGTAAAAATGAAGGTTTTATTCTGCATATCACATGCACCATTCATGCGTTTAGCAGCAAAGGTTTAGTGCGAGTAAAGATTTAAATGTGATTATTTATTATATAATTATTAAATTGAAAACATGGAAGCACGCTGCTAAAGGAAGTACAACGATACGACAAACAAATACAGTACTTATAGATATGTATCTAGCTAATCATAACATAACTAATGTACATGGAAAAGGATACTATAACTTGCTTCATTTTTTTGCTAAGGTGTTTTTTATTCGGGCAGAAACAGTTGCTTATAGATATTCTGCAAATACCCTCGGTGTAGGCAGTCTCTCTAGATAGACCACCAGTAGTCAGCCATCATGTGCGAGTCTCATCTTCCTTGGTATCCTTGGGTTCTGGTAGAATTTGGTTCTGCTCGTCGCTCACATCGTCAAAGTTTACAAAACACCTCTTTAATTGATTGCCAGGTAAATGAAGCTTGATGCTCATGTAGCAGTCTGTGAACAAGTTTCTATTAGTTCCTGGCTTTAGTTTTTCCAAAGAAGCCCTAAACTACATTCTTAAGTGACTCCCACGCTTTTCTCTCTATAGCATTCATCGACCTCTGTAACTCGTCATCCCTTATTAGTTGTCGAATCTATGGTTCTTCGAAAAGACCAGCACCAACTTTCTTGTAACCTAACCTTTTTGTAACTGGTTGCAGGGAATGCTTTTTTTTATTTAGGTGTAGGAGGAGCTCGAGTCCTGTGAGGCCTTTACAATCTTCATTAATCCCAGTTTGATTTGTACAGGGGGAAAGGTGATCTTGTCTCCACAAACAATCGGCGGGTTCTCAATGCTTTCGTCGCCTGGATTCAAGCTCTTTCCCCCAAGCCAGCTCTTCCTTGACCAATGGTTCGCACGGTCTCTGTTGTCCCACAAATAAAGGAAGTAGGGTTATTTTATATAAGCTCTATGACGGCCGAGAGGAAAATTTACAATCTTAAGATCAAAGAATATGATCCATTGTTGACGGCGATAGATTAGCAGCTCTACCACAGTCTTATTAGTTTCACAAATTTCTTTCAATTGAACCGAATGTTCAATAGCAACAGCCCCATATCAGTTACCTTTTTGAAGAAGTACCCATATAAAGCTTTGGTTGGAGCTGGCATGAATAGCCGCCACTCACTTGGATCATATTCTTCAAGACTTAGAGATTCAAGAAGACCCTAGACATTGTTTCAGAAAACAAATTCTCTCTCAGCACTGAAAAACTGCAAGACCTATGCCTCTCTTGTATGGAAGTGTGGTATTCTAACACTTTCTTTCAGCACCTTTTTCTCTCTACGTCTTGAGGCTAGCAACTCTGATGCTTTCTTGGAAAGGATTAGAAGACCTCTTACTAGATCACTGACATCTTCTCGGCAGAAACGCTTAAGGTTTGCACAGTGGAAGTCAAGTACAAAGGCTTCAAACTTGCAAGTACTTGTGCAAATTGATTCCTCTACTTCCTCAAGCTCTCTAAAGATTGGAATAGACACCTCATCAAAATAAGGCATTGTATGAATAGCAGATTTGAGGGATGGAAACCAAATTTTTCCTTAATTTTATTACTGTATCCAGCTGTTTCTACTAGGAAATCTATTATGTGGTTCTGGTGTTCTCTCCAAACCTTCGGTGTACCAAATTCTATGTGCTTTTTCTTTTCCTTGATCCACTGCCTTAGCCTTTAATAGCAAGACCTACAAACTTTTGTATGGAGACCGTGATTTGTCTCGGTCTCTTACACCGATTTCAAAGTGTGCCAAGTAAGCTTGCTGCATAAAACTGTTAATATTAAGCCTGTAATAAGTCAATGTTTAGCTCCCATAGGTGTAACAGAAACAACCTGGATCATTCGCTCACACGCCCCTGGAAGCAGCCATGGTGTTTGAAAAAGGAATAAAAATGAATTGCTTTTTTTTGTTTCCAAAGTTTGTTTAGTGTTCTGATGCACGCATATAAAGTTGTTTGAAAAAATGCTTACAAAGTGAATTCACATCGATCGCAGTGCCCATACTAGAGGTAACTATATACATATTGTGCTAATATCTGCTTAATTTTCCACACTGTTGAGACTAGTTCATTACATTCTTGTAGCAGGAAATCCTGTCTTTCACCGTTGCTAATAATGTGAAAGTGTTGTATGATAGAAACTTTGTACAAAATAAAGACAGCTGTACCGATTTACAAGACTTATATGACTGTTAAGCCGCTACACTTCTTTCCCGGATAACGTTGTTTGTGCGCAAATTCAAAAAGAGCGGCCAGTTGTTTACAAAAGTGTGCATTACGATCCATGTTGACAAAAGTTTCTCTGTTTGGTGTGTTGGAACAAGCTCTGAGGTGGCTTTGTTCATTCATATGAGCTTTTTCAGTGCACTGCATCAATAAGTAAACAGAATATTAGCTCTTTTGTCTGTACCTGAGCCAAATTATTGCACAAGGATGTGAAGACAAGGTTTTCATCTAACTTGGGTACCAAAGCTGGACTTGAATTTTGGCAAGAAATCGCAAAGAAAATCTAAGAAATCTATTTTTAGATACAGTATGTCAAACTTAGTAGGAATCATCTGTGAGACCCAATTAAAATTTTGAAAAGTTAATAATTGTTACCCAATGTTATTTAGGGGTAGGCGAATAACTAGAATATTTGACGATCTTGTAGTAAAAGTAATTGCTTTCATAAAGGACAAAGTTAATCAAGAGAAAAAATATTCTCCTTTCCTTACATTCTTAGCCTTTACATCATTGACCTATATCTTTTTCTTTTATCGTAAGCTTAAAACTTTGTACCACAATAATACAACCGAATAAAAGTGCCCAGACTGAATAAAGCGAATGTAGTTGTAAATTCTTATAAAACATATGGACACTTTGTTTGTAAACATTGTATTAGTGAATTGAATCTCATGCTGCGGTTGTATTATAGTTAGTAAATAAAGTAGGGACATCAAAGAAAATATCGTCAAGGTTCTTGACTAAAAATTATGACACAAGTATTCTTAATCAGGTGTTTGCATCTGCATCATGCTGCGCCTCTCAATATGGTTATTAGGTTATGAACAAGAAAGAAATCTAGTAGTAACATCATATCGAGGGACAGTGTCGCAATTTAATATTTGGGTCAAAAAAGGAATAAGTTTGGATAGAGGTTGAGTATAGTTGCTTTGATGTCTTGCATAGGAAACAGACAAAAATTGTGAGTGTCCAAATTTGTCCTGATAAAACAACGCAGGGACATTCTAGATACGTAGGTTTTCCTGACTTACTCAAAATGACAATGTAATTTTAAAAAATCAGTCGGCTTCTTTCAGAAAAAACTAACAATTTAAGTTTTTAACTATTTAAGTTTTATTCAACTTCTTGAATAGGATTCAGATGGGATTAGCATCCATGTAAAAAAACAGGTTATTTTGACTTGACAAATTTTGCTCACATCAGTTTATGGTTAAAGAGAAACACAGATGTTATAATTACTTTGAAGGAAATATTTTCCATCTATTAATTGTAATTTGTGGTTGTATAATGTAATGTCCCGGAGAAGGGAAAATGAATGTGGATTTATAAGATTTGTTTAGCCAAAGGATTTTTGGTACTACGCCAGAATAAATGAGGTTTGCATGAAAAAACTAATAAATTGTTGGTTAATATTATTAAGTTAATATTCTCTTTCTTAAAGGTTTTTGGTGTCGTCAGAGTTTTATGATGCCAAATTAAACAATATATATTAGAATCTGAAAAACCTTTGAAATATATCTGGAGCATTTATTAATGCCTTCCTTCAAAATACTACACTATATACAAAAAGAAAAGTTTTTGAATGTGATGACCCGAACATTTTTTGACTGAAGTTCTTTTTGAAATACGAAAAGGTTATTATTATATTTAATCTCTGATTCGTCAAAACGTTGATGGAACAAGTTTTCAAAACGCAGTCGAGAATACATTTTCAAAATGAGAAGAAAAAATAATCATTAACTGCAATTATCGAAAAAATAGATAACCATTAAGGCATAAAATTTAGCATCAATGGTTTTAAGAAACTTATCCAAAGCCAAAAAATATCACAGGGAATCCAACTATCCTAATCTTCTTTTTGTCTAACTGTTAATGTAATTGTTCAAAACGACCTGATAGTCCTAGGGTAAGTGATCATGAAATGGTTTTTACAGTAAGAAAAGAATCAAAGTTGCAATAACAATCAAAACCATAACATCGAATAATTGTCTAAGGTATAATAGAGGTATTCATAAGTATAGCGACATGACAATCATGTTACTACAGTTATTAAAGGAGAGACATGCTTTTGGCCCAAAACAAAGTTCAGACGGCTAACATGACCTAAAGTGAACTAACGTTAAGCAATATTTTTTAAAAGTCAATATACTGGTAGGAAGAAAACAAGATTAATAAGCTAGCAATATTTACTTTAAAAAAGCATCAATATAATTTTTATTGTCAAACCGAAACGCAGAAAATAACATCGTCAGTTTTGAATATATTTTCCTTTTACAAGATAAAGTAATGCTTAAGATGGATTTGCGCTTCTAACCTGTTATGTCTTTTTAATGGTCTCTGAAATCTGCATTCAGGTTATCTAAACAAAAAAGTGCTAAAGTAGCACAAGTTAACAAAAGGTGTGAAAATTTCAATATACCAAGTGTGCTGGAAAGCTACAATACTATGAACTAATTCAAAGATTTCAGGGTGGCGTCTGTACAATCAGTTATTTGGACGTATAAAGTTATTTAATATACGCAGAGCGGATTACATTTCAAAAGAAGCGAATTATGGAGACTGAGCATTTTGTTTATATATATATATATATATATATATATTCACATATTCAAAAGTGTGAGTAAGGCAAAACTAACGAAGAGTGTTTTAATAGTTCTTATCACAGCTTTCAATATCATCAGTTTTAGATCAAATTTCAGATTATGACATTTCTAGAGTCAAAATAAGCATGTTTTACCGTTTTTCTTTTCGGCAAAATAATGGAACTAAATTATTATGAAGAACTGTGGGTTAGCGAGTTCAACTTAAACCTCAGGGATATGAACAATCTTGGCCTACTAAGTCTGTGGAAAGAACTCGCTAACTCGCTTTGACAATACCTAATACCCATCCAACCACCCTTCCATGGATTAAAGAATCTTTCTCCTGTCAAATCGTTCAATCCAGGAGGCGTTGCTTCATGGGCATATGACCTACCAAGATAAGATCAACTGCCAGATATAGACACTCACTATCTTATAAGATGGTGCAATGATACCAAAGGCAAGGGCTGTCCCTTAAAAAGTGGAAGATGGCATAAGAAAGATCATGCTACCGTTAACCAATATTCCAACTTATGCTGTGGCACTTTCTTTTTGCCAGTCCCTTTTATTTACAAAAAGAAGTAAGGATAGTTCTAGAGAAGGTGAAAAACGGTAAATGTAGCTGACCATCTGAGGTCTCTGAGTAATGATAAAGGCTTTCGGTTAAGAGGGTTTCACTTGGTTTACAATAGTATTTAACAGCATTTTAAAGAAAGAAAGAATTCTTAAAGAGTGGAGAGAAAGCTACATTTTCTCTATCTGCAAACGTACAGGCAACTATATGGATTGTGTGTATGGTTGTTTCTATATCATAAAGGCCGCTACCCTATTCTGTTCAAATAATTTTATTCCTTGAGTGCATTCCTATCCATTACGTTCTGTAGAAAGCAGGTTAGATATTATGTTTTTAAATATTAATCGTTAAGTTACCATTGTATCTGTTGCATGACATAATCTGTTTCTCATTGCCCTTGGCCCAAGGGTTGTACAAACCCCCTTTTTAGATTCTGTTGTTCTAAATAATTTTTTTTCGTGTGCAATCGGGGCTGACGTTTGATGTCCAAGCAATTGAAAAAATCTTGCGTAAAAATTGCTGGCTGCATAAATCTCTTGATATGGTGGATGGTAATTTGCTTATTTACAGCAACTACGTCAAAGCAACCTTGTCTAAACCAATCTTTTAAACGTTCGGAATTCTCTGATCTACCGACGATCATGTGAAATAATGTTTTCTTTACCAATCTTACAAACAGTTGTAATTCTCTGATCCTACTAACCTTGTTTCATATACGTCAGAGCTGACCTAAGAAATACGAGATATAACTCTTAATACAACCTAACTTATCATGTAGACAGCGCACAGTGTGCTTCTAAATACTGGACTTTGTGTTCTTACCTCTAACAGACAGCATTGTCGATGCATCATTTCCAATAAAGCCTTTGCAACCTGTAGAGAAAAGTCTTTTTTGATAAGGCAGGCTCTCTTTGGATTACCATCAGAGTTGAGGATTAAAGAATCCGCTATTTCTGTATAAAGTGACAGTATGTTTTTCCAAATGGATGACAGTGTCCAGTTTTTGCTGCAGCTAATGACAGAAGAGTGAGACCCAGGATATTGCTCAGGTTTACTCCTTCTTTAAAAGCATGTACTGTAAAACAATATAATTCTCTTTTTTAGTATACTTCAATGAAATATAGTCGGATAAGTCCTGGGTATGACGTTAAACTGCACCCGGCAGCAGGACCCTAGTTCGGGAGTTCTGGGGTTTTGAGGAGAATGTCACTACCTCTTAACTGCTGTTGTGCTGGGTCACCCTTGGGCAAGGTGTAGCACCCAAATGCCTCCCTCACTGGGTTACGTTGTCCCAAGAGGCCACCGGCCTAGGAGTTTCGCTTTCGCTGCCTTGCGAATAGGTATTGGGTTACCAAAGGCTAGGTGCACCGCCGAGAACTGTGCTGCCGTCAGGCCTTGCCAGCCGGGTTAAAGAACAGGCAAATCACAAAAATGAATCTCGACACTGATTCTCCGAACATGGCTAGGG
>RDPX01000122.1:2097375-2109395 GCA_003991215.1 Morbakka virulenta
GGAAGTCAGTGGGGTTGTCTGTGACAAACAGATGCCCCTGAAGTTGAAAATCAAGATCTATACAGCAGTCATACGACCTGTGTTGCTGTATGGTTTGGAGACGGCTGCACTGAGAAAGGCGGAAGAAAAGGCCCTGGAGGTAGCAGAGATGAAAATGTTGAGGTGGATAGCTGGTATCTCGCTCCTTGAGCACCGGACAAACGCAGACATCCGAAGGTTTGTCGGAGTGGCAAACATCTCCAACAAGGCAAGGGAAGCAAGGTTGAGGTGGTATGGACATGTGATGAGGAGGGATCAGGAGAGTGCCATTAAACAAGTGTGGCAAGCACCAGTTCAAGGAAGAAGGAGCAGAGGCAGGCAGAGGCTCAGATTGGGAGATGTGATCAAGGAAGACATGAGAAAAGTAGGAGCGAAGCCAGAGGACTGCATAGACCGCCAAAAGTGGCGGAGACAGTGTCGAGCGGCCGACCCGTCCTAGTGATGGAACAAGACCGCAAGGAAAAGAAGAAGAATGAAATATAGTCGGATACCGTTTTAAGTTGAGCCAAATTTTAGAATAAGGTATCGTATATCGAAAAAGATAAAATTACCATTTATCTTTGTATAAACAGTATGAACCATTTTAGTAAAGGGTCTCTTGATTACGACTAGCATAATCTTCAGAAAAAAAATATATTCTTTAGCAATGACTGTTGCAAGTTAATCTGTCTCCATTAAAATTTGTATTTAGGCACAGTATGTTTTTTGCAAGTCAATATTGTTGTGTAAATTGCTTTTGGTTTATATGAACCAGAAGAAATATTAAAAGCTTGCCAATTATAAAAATATTAGAAATGTATAAGAAAGAGTTTTCTATTGTAAAACACTTAGGTTATCGGGAAAAATTACCAAAACTTTTAAAAAATTGTTTTAGCAGACATAATAGAGCCCCAAGCGCTCCAAAAATGTCTGAACAGGAGTTTCTGGGCATCACTGAAATGGCAGCTTATTTAAAAAAAAAAGGGTCAAGTGATGATTTTGTCAATAAAAGCCATCTTTTTGTACCTCGTGAAATATATATTGATGACTTTTAATATACTGATGCGTTGATTTCTGGTTTTAAGTATTAATAAGTATTTATTAAATAAATCAGGTAATCTATAATAACTACACACAAAAATTCAGTCTGATTTTTTATCACCAGAATTCTATTTTCTTCATCCATTATAGGTTTTGTTTTCTTCCTGCAAGTGAAAGTAAACGTATTTAACATGACTCTGTGTTAGATGGTCTTGCTTTTAGGTCAGTCTAGAATAATGTTGATTAATTGGTAATAGAAATTATTATTTTAGGGCTTTATTTTGGTTTCCCTGAAGCTGCAGGATGATACACTTCATTTTGCAAAGTAAATGTAGAAGTTGAAAGAAGGACGATTACAATTCACGAGATCTAAACTTTTGTTCTGTATTATTTTAAGAAAGGTGTGATTATTATTTAGAGAGAACGTAGGTGAAAGAATGGAGCCAAAATTGTACTTCTCTTAGAAGTGGGTATAAAAGTGTTACTATTATAACCTTTCTAATGTAGTATTATGGTAATACAAGTATTGTACACCATTTATGTGATTCATATAAGTTGAATCTTGTAAGTTTAATTAATGTTTATCCAAAGGGATACAAAGAAGTGAAGTTGACACGGAAACTAAAAGTTCTCTCTGAGTATAGACTGCTTTACGACTTACGCTGCCTCTTTTTGAACAGGCATACAGAAAGTAAAGAATTAAAGGATTATCCTAACAATTGTGTTTTTCCTGACAGAGATCACTATGTCTGAACATACTTTTTTTAGGAGCTTTTAACTGTCATCGAAAAAGCTTTTAATAGGAAAACTAACTTTTCAATTTACGATTATATGATGGTTGAAAATTTCCAGAAATATTACAGACGGAATTTTTTTCAAATTTCTGAAATTGAAAGCAAGTGCGAGAACTGTGTTTTTAATGTGTGGTTACCTTAACATAATTTTTTGGTCACTGCATAATTCCAATTTATTGAGAAATCTTTTACCTTTGCCTTTCAACCAAACATAAACAAAACTCTGTCAGTATGCACTCATTATCGCTAAACTAATAATGTCGGGTTTTTATGACAGCTATTTTCCTGCTTGAGAAGAAAGTTAAAGTTTAAGAAATTTAATCATTATTTATATCTGTAGAACCGAAAAGGAGAAGCAGCTGAAAGACGGCTTGAACATTCACCTGCTTTTATTTTTCATTACAACTAAACGGTTATTTCAAAAGTATTACTTCCCTCTCTCCATACTTAAATCATCATTTGAAGTGTATATCTGATGGAAAATTAATTCTGAAATTTTAATAGGTTAATATGACTGTAAAACTGTATTTACATGAAATTTTCGCTTGCTACTTTTATCCCTCTGTACCAAGTTCTTTGGAGGTGATGACGAATTTAGCAAATTGGATTCAACACTAAGCAAAAAATTGACTGTACATATGATGTCCAATATTCATACTGCAAAGCATCATTAAATATGAAAGAGCACACGGGAGCTCAAATAATATCACACAATTTCACTTTTATGTCAACTATTTTCCATAATCTGATTTTAAAAAATGGCAACGTTAGGAAACCGCATTGGTAGAAATTTGCCTAATCAAAATTTTTATCCCTGAAGGTCCAGCTTAGATCTTTTGACGAGCTCAAAATCGCCACAGGAAATATTCATTTATTCAGTCCTGTTAGAAAAAATTGTTTTCAGACATTAGAAATACACTAAAAAGAAGAATGACTTTTGCCTAACCATGGTTGAAAGGAGAAAATTTCCTTTTCGAGTCTCTTGTTGTGCAGATTTGAGTGCAGAACTGAAAAATAAAAGGCGCTCAAATACCAAACAATACGAGCTGATTAAACTTAAAATATTATAAAACCTCGAACTTTGAAATTTCGGCCACAACTCTAAATGGCTAACTGTCAAAATATATGATGTAAAGAAAGGCTTTTTAACTGTGATACTACCAACCAGTATTTTAGCTTGCTGGAAGGTACCACTAACAAACAAACAAACAAGAAAATGCATTACTAATAACGTCAAGAAAAAAATGTGGTGTTTTTGTGGGGTTTTATGTGTTTTGGGGTGGGGGTGAGGGTGCACACATAGAAATGTTTGGATAATATTTTCTTATACACTAAAATACTATTAAGCCTAAACCCATCATCTTTGACAATAATGTTATCAGAAGTATCCTTATTCTGTAGCTTTTTATGACCTGGAATGGTCTAATCGAATATTTACCTTCAGGTCTCCATTTATTAGTAGCAGTCTGTGCCAAGATACTGTCTCAATAGTCTCTTTTAATCGCTCTTCTATAAAAAATATGTCTTGTTTTTCTGAGCATTTATTTTGGTTCGAAAAAAAACAAAGAGTTAAATCTGGCTGGGACAACATCATTAATAACCCCTGTCTACTCCAACTTTCTTTCCAAGCTTCTTCGTCACAGTGTTTACAATCAGGTGTTCGGTCAGAGTACACTTTGGTCTATTTTGTAGGGAGTGTCTTTTCCAAAGTACCGTTCATTTTACTTTAGTCACACTGAGAGTGTTCAAATTGTATCAGTTAAATATCCACAAGCTGTTCCACCAAGAATTGCCTTGATAATCCTTCTTCACTTTTACTGTTATTAGCCTTTTCTTTAATCTGTGGTTCTAGACCTGCTTTTGTTGACTGTTGACTGGAAATACTAATCTCACAAGATTAGTACTTCCTGAAATAGCTATAGCTATTGCTGAAATAGATTTTATTGAAAAAAACATAATTCTAACAGGTTTTAAAGGTGGTAATAATAATACCGCCGCCAACAGTCATTTTTTGGTGAATTTTTGAAAAGTAAAGTCCCTGATTTAGCATTCATCTTTAAAAAAAACTCCTTCAATTACACCCCAAGTA
Organism: Morbakka virulenta; assembly: GCA_003991215.1. NCBI lineage: Eukaryota > Metazoa > Cnidaria > Cubozoa > Carybdeida > Carukiidae > Morbakka > Morbakka virulenta. Next base: position 2,101,318 of record RDPX01000122.1, read on the forward strand.
CATTTTTCCCCTGCCTACAAGCCACACATTTTATGTGGGATCACAAGATAAAAGACTAGCTACTGATTCCTATGAAAGATAATCAAAAACATTCTATGAAAAATTTAAGGGAAAGAGAAAAGTATTTAATGAAATATAAATTTAACAGTAACTAAGCTGATCTGATTAATATGTTATTTATAACGTCGGAATTCATAACAGCAGTCAATGTTAGCATTTATAATTATTAAATTATGTGTATATTAGCTTAAGAGCAGCAAAAATTTATTTTCTTTGACATTTCTTACGAATACTAGAGTAATTACTATATTTTATCTAAGCCACTGATATCGCTTAAACAAGGCAAAATTCTATTTATTTTCCTGTTACGAATACTTTTATCCGATTATTCAACCCTACCATGAAAATTCATTTTTGTACGATATTTTATAAGGAGATGACCAGCGAGATTTGTCATATTGTATGTTAATAAAATGCCACCAGTTTTTCCAACTTAAGAGCTTGCCTGTGAGCAGTAAACACACAAATATAGTTTCAGACCAAAACGTACCTAATTTTACATTTAAAATATTTTTTTACAGTTTACGAGCCATACGAGGCTAAGTGCCACCAGGTGTATGGAGCTGTTAAAATATGACCAAAAATAGATAATTTATGAAAAAAACGAACAACGTTAAGCCAAGAGATAAGAGTTAAACTTAAACTTTAAAGCATTCAAATCATATAATGTGGGAAAGCACTCAAAACTTAGAGTTACACAATCNATAACGTCGGAATTCATAACAGCAGTCAATGTTAGCATTTATAATTATTAAATTATGTGTATATTAGCTTAAGAGCAGCAAAAATTTATTTTCTTTGACATTTCTTACGAATACTAGAGTAATTACTATATTTTATCTAAGCCACTGATATCGCTTAAACAAGGCAAAATTCTATTTATTTTCCTGTTACGAATACTTTTATCCGATAATACTTTTATATCGTTTTTGTACGATATTTTATGACCAGCGAGATTTGTCATATTGTATGTTAATAAAATGCCACCAGTTTTTCCAACTTAAGAGCTTGCCTGTGAGCAGTAAACACACAAATATAGTTTCAGACCAAAACGTACCTAATTTTACATTTAAAATATTTTTTTACAGTTTACGAGCCATACGAGGCTAAGTGCCACCAGGTGTATGGAGCTGTTAAAATATGACCAAAAATAGATAATTTATGAAAAAAACGAACAACGTTAAGCCAAGAGATAAGAGTTAAACTTAAACTTTAAAGCATTCAAATCATATAATGTGGGAAAGCACTCAAAACTTAGAGTTACACAATCTTACAGTCCGAGGAAAAAAACTACAATTGTAGAAATATTTATTGCAATGAAGAACAACATAAGAAGACAGAGGATCTGTCTGGATACGAAATACTTTTGGTAAGGGCAGATGGTAGATTTTTAGAGATACAAGATGGCCTCAGGGATAGGGTGTTGTCTACCACGCTACAAAGAACCACACATTTTAGATAATGAAATCTCGGTTACTCATAGTAAATAAAATAATACTTTTAAGCGAAAAATTGTCCAGAATTGGATCACGAAATAATTTTGAATTGAACTTCGATATCATCAGGAAATACAAGTCTCAGCTCTCAAAGAAAGCCCTCAGATTTTAGATTTTCTCCAAAGGTAATCTTCTTCCTAAAAACAAAACATCAGTCCTGAGGACTTGAAAATTCTGAAATAGAAACCTTGTATTACCTTAACTTAGAAGCCGATTCCGGCAGTTGTCTTGGAAAAGTATACTGCTAATCTATCTTCCTTACTACCCAATTTTTTCAATCTTTGCCTATTTGCATCTTGTTTTTGGTCTTCCTAGAAGGTTTCCAATTTTATCTCTGTCTTTAAGAATGCAAGTGATCCATCTGATTCTGGCAATATTGACCTCCTGTCATTAGTAAGCAAAGACATTTTAACGTGGCACTGGTAAAGTTACTGCAGAACCTAGGCCTTTTAATGGATGTTCAGTACGGTTTAGAGAATCTCCTTCCACTGATGGCCTTTTTACTGTAATCACAATGTATTTGTAGGTTCATAGATACGTCTGGTGAAAGATATGCTATAGCTTTGGATAATTTTAAGACATCTAAAAAGGTGTGGCACGTTATCTTGGTTTCAAACCTTTTGTTTATTGGATAAGTGAAAGTGTTTATGATACTATTCTCTCCTCCCTCCCGAATCTGAACTCTGGATAAAATGACATCTGATTACTATTTAATTAATGCTGCCACTTGTCAAGGTTTTATTTTTGGTTCACCTCTCTTTCTTCTTTAAAGTTATGATCTTCCTAGTAATTTGCTTCTGTTCGTCAAATTGCACGCTGGTAACGCTGCCTTGTATTATGCTTTAGCTAAAAGGCATCTCTCAGGCACGGCGCCGCAGGGGGCTGGGGGATTTAGCCCCCCACTTTTCAGCTATGGATAGTTTTTTGAAAAAAAAGGAAAAAAAACATTTAAATTTTTGATAAAGAAATCTATTTTTCTTTTCGTGTTTTTCTTTATATCTTATTGTGCAATACAGTACATATGGTGTCTTGATCTGGGGGCAACTTACGGAAATCTGCATATTTCTCAGCCCCCCCCCCCAGTTTTTAATCAGCGACGCCGTGCCTGTCTCTACAAAGGTAAATCAAACTTGAGGAAGATTTAAAGTCTGATCTTTAGGCTGCCAGAGATTGGGGAGGAAATAGCTGAATTCTATCAATGCAGCAAAAACGTTATTGATGTCATTCGTTTGAAAGCAGTGTTCTTACATCTGTCCCATATTCATGGACAATGTTTCTGATAGAAACCATACCAGAAACCAAAGTTGCTTCTCCTCTTAAATATTCGTTAAGACTGCTTAATTTTTTATTTTCTCCATATCTTTCTTTGGGTTCTTATTCTCAATTTAAAAGAAATTCTTTTTTAGTAAGGCTTGGCTCTTTGCTTTATGGTAGAGAGTACTTTAAAGTTGCCAAAGGCCATTTTACATCTTTAGAAATCTACCCTCCGTCCTTACTTAGAGTACAGTTGTCAAATTTGGACAGGTGCTTAATTCATCTCATCTTGACGTTCCTGGTCTAGTTTAGACAGATGTTTGTAACGTAATAAGTCATGCTCTTGTTGCTACTCTTCAACATTTGTCTCCTCAAGGAAATGTGGCTAGTCAAAATGTCTTCTCTAAGTACTATCATAAAAAGTGTTTCTTAATAAATAAGCTTTCTTTACAGGTACCAGTTAAGTTTTTTACATCTTGTGTAACGCTTTTCTCTTAACGTCTTCCTCCTTATGAAGTTGTTGCTTTTCATTGTAATAACTCTTTTTATGTATGTAGTATTTTAATCCTTGAACAGAGAAATTTTGGTAGTTTTGGAGCTCTGTGTGCTTTCCTTCATCATATGACTTGAATTTGCTTAAATGTAAGATTCAGCAGGCCTAAACATACCCGAACCAAAGGATTGACGTTAATAAATTTTTAAATAACTAGAGTGACTTTTTAAACACGTAAATACCATAATTCAAGAGGAGTAGATTTCAAGAGCTGATGTATCGAAATTGAAACCCAGCATACCAGGGAAATTAATGGCCCTGGAACAAAGTCAAAAAAGAAGGAAATTAATAGAGTTATGCGGAAAAATAGAAGGGAAGTCGTCGTTTTCTGGGAAGCTCAGCCCAACATGTAAGATCAAACGTTAGACACCTAGGGAAAAAAACAGTTCACTCCAGTGAAACCTAAGGTTTTATCTGGTTAGGAAAGAGTACTGACGGCTTGGGTTGCTGAGCATGTGGTCATAATATTCATAGGGAATTGTTTGAATTAAGTTCAGTGCAACACACATTTTACACTTTTTTTTAACATTTCCTTTGTTAGATCTGAAAGCTCGAAAGGTTTAGGCTGTTACTTTTGTGACTTTGGGAATGAGTTTCGATGCTTTGAAGTCATAAATGAAAATGAGGCCTGAATCCCCGCATTGGGTTACTTCTCTACAGTACCTTGCACGGGCTATGGAAACTTGGTACTCAACAGCAATAGCCAGGTAAAATGTTCTGTATGTTAACAGTCTCAAGATTAAAGGTATTCTGCTGATTGTCAAACTTTTTATATCAATCAGTATCCCAGGATTTAAGTTTTGTTTACATGGAAATGGTCAGACAGAGAATATTTATCTCCAAAATGTCAGGTCATTTTAGATAGGGAGATATAGCTAATCCAGAAAAATAGATTAAATCTTTCCTGCCAAGATTAGCACTTGACAATTTTGGTTGTATTTTGTCAGTCAATGTAACCAGAACGAGTCATTAATTTGTATCCTGTATGTGTTATGGATGAAAAAGAACAACGGTGGGACTTTTTAAAACTGTCACGCACCCTTTTTAACTCACTGTCATCAAAATTTTCACCATTATCTGATAAAAATGTCAAAAATCTGGACAGTGACATTACTTCTATTGCTGTTAAGACCAATTACAAAATAAGATTGAAAACTCTCTACTTATAGATTTTCAAGCTGTTTGAAAACACACAATCTGCTGACAGTCAGATAGTTTCCTTTACCATTTAACATTATTTTATCTCAAGCTAAGACCCCACTATATGTTTGAATCGGTCTCTCAGATAATTACAGCAACACACAAACAAACCCAAGTATCAGAATAAGGATATTTTAGCTTAACTGTGTACATCTCCTTGCCAATAGACATGTGCATATCAAATTTTTAAAATGGTATGGAGTCTGTCAATATATGACACTGCTTTGTCTCATTCTTAGTATTTATTGACAAAATAATGACAAGAACCTACTATACTAGGAGAAATCTTGTTTTCGTGTTTGACTGGCAGATCGAGAAACAAGTTCCATGGGTTAAGAGACTATATCTGTTTTTCTCGATGTGTTAACATAGTCTATTGTATTCCCAATATATTGAATAGTATTAATACTGTACGTTGGGTACATGTGAACTTGCCAGAGCATCAAAAGTGTCTATTATCTCTTCGTATTTCGAATTTTAGACACTTTTGATGCTCTAGCATTTTCACATGCACCTAACTTATAGTATTAAGTGCAAAGCAGTTCTTTGGGTCAACTTGGCTATATCAAAGATACGAAAACGAATCCGAACGTCAGCAGAGTGGCGCAGAGGAAGCGTGCTGGGCCCATAACCCAGAGGTCGGTGGATCGAAACCACTCTCTGCTACGTACTGTTTTTCTTTTTTCTTTTAATTTATTTTTTGGTCTCTTACTGGCCCTCTCCCATTTTCTTCACCGATGCTTGATTTCAAATTTCATTTTATTATTATTATTTTATTTCATTGTATTATTCCAGCATGAAGGTCCAAAGCCTTCTCTAATATTAATACACATGTAATGCAGGTTTACTCAAAAAGAAATAAAAACTAAATGTGTATTGGCATTAGGAAAAGTGGGATAATACAAATTTTTGATGACTTCTCATAGTTCTTATTACATATACATAATTATATTTTCAGGTTTGCTCGCTCGAACACGTTCCACGCGTGTGTGGAATGTGTTCGAGCCTATATCCTGGTTTTACATGTTTTTGAGTATTCATAAATAGAAAAACAAATACTTTATTTTCATCATGAAGAGCGTTAGTCGTGGAGGAACCAAGGGATATATAAGATTTTAGAAAATTTTCTTTTTTATCTAATCTAATTTTATACTTATTCTAATATTCTGTGTTTTTGCCTTATTCGAGGAGAATTAAAATCCTCAAAAATTACAACATAAAGATGAACATGGATGTCTTGAGTGTTAAGGTTCTTTCAGTGACATTTTACCAGAGAAATTGAGAACAATGGTCCATTCAGAGCACGATTAACAAAGTGGCGAAGCCTAGAGATAACGTGCAACAGTTGAGTCATGTTTCAGTATCAATCGTCGACTCTTTACTGAATGTAAAATGACGATTCAAAACCCACACAGTAGGAGACACAAAAGTAAATACAATACTAAATCAAGGGTAACATTAAGCTTACGTAACTAAAGACTACAAAGTTAAAACAAAACTAATCATGAGTGACTAAGAGCCATACGGTGTAGAAAGAGCATACAAGCATTGCTGAAATTCAGCGAAGTGCTGTTTATTTACGACAAGCTGTAATTTACATCAACAGAAAACATATGTTGAACAAATTTTATGTCGTAAATCACCTAAATGATTTGTTGAATTATACTTGATAATCAAAGGGAAAAAAGCCAAACTACAGCATTATTCATTTAAAATACTTTCTCACGATGTCATTTTATCAATAAATACTTTCAGTAACCAACACTATATTTATAAACACATTTATAACACATAGTCAAACCACATTTTCTAAGTTCTAATTCGAAAATAGGATTCTTACACCAAACTACACCAAAAAAGGAATTTGTAGCGAAAAAACGGTCTAAATCGAAGATGAATAAATAGAATGTATGAAATAAACAAATCAAGCACAAAAGTAGTTTGTGACCGATGTACTTACTTTCGTGGACAATGTTCATTGAACAACAACCTTCAAGGAAGTAGTCAAATTTTCTCTGACCCTATACAAAGATATAGGGAACAAGTTAGGAATTGGAACCCTGAAAACAAAGTATTGCATTGTATTACCTTGCTTTTATTGAAGATGGTTTATCTTTAGGTATAATAATTTTCATTTAACAATAAAACAATCGTCATGGTCTCTAAAATGTAATAATAATAACAAATGAAAAAGAGCTGACATAGTTAGAATAACTACAGAGGACAAGATGGAAGGCCAAGGTCTCCAGGGAGCCAAAGCACGACAGTGAATAAAGAGATAAATTGCTATTGATAGGTATTATTGGTGAGAATTCAATGTTCTGTAGATTCTTTAAAGAATAACAGTTTTGTTACAATAATTCAAAAAAGCATATCGGAAAACAATTTTATCTCAAAATCGCCAGAGAAGTGGATAAAAATTTGTTATGAAAAGCCAGAAAGGACAGAAAAAATGGCTTTTGTGAAAAACCAGGGATGGATTTATTTACACTCCTACATTGAGCAGACCAGTAGATAATTGGAACTTTATAAAAACAAATTATTTTTCATTAATATAGATCTTTTTTCCAATTAAATTACATTAGCGTACTACCCTTTCTTTCCATACAAATTTAAAAAAATTTTTATATCATTATGATGCAGGGACTAAATACAGCATTTCCACAACTACACTTATCACTGCATTGCTTGCTCTCGGTAAAATGCAACAGTTTCTTTACGGGATGACCATACCAATCCTGTAAGATTTCCCACCAATAACGAACATGGTACATCATTTTCCTTGTAAGGCGAGAATTTTGAATGTACAGTAAATTACTATTAATTTATGATGACGATGATAATGGTTATGATTATTATTATCACTATAATTTATTATTGTTATTATTATTATTTGAATTTATATCACAGCTGTCAGATTTAGATTAGCTGGTATTTAACCTGAATATAAAGCTGCTACCTGCAGCCTTAGATATTGAGGACGTATCGAAGAATCCTTGCTGTCCCAAGTAGGCAGGCTTATTATTATTATTATTATTATTTATTATTATTATCTATTATATATTTATTATTATATATTATTATTTATTAATTATTATTATTATTATTATTATTATTATTATTATTATTATTACTATTATTATTATTATTATTATTATTATTATTATTATTATTATTATACCGAGTGTGGAGTTGATGAAGGAGGTTGATGAAGATGGGTACAAGTACCTGGGAGTGCTAGAAGGGGCGAAAGTCATGCAGAAGAAGATGAAGGAGAAAATTGGGAATGAGTACGTACGACGTTTGAAATTGCTGGCAAAGTCGAGGTTGTGTGCTGGGAACTTGGTTCGCGGTATCAATGCGTGGGTAGTCAGTGTTGTCCGATACAGCTCTGGAATACTGGATTGATCTGATGCTGAGCTGCGCAAACTTGACACCAAGACAAGGAAGATTTTAACAATTATTATTACTATTATTATTATTATTATTATTATTATTATTATTATTATTATTAT
>RDPX01000122.1:2109514-2149726 GCA_003991215.1 Morbakka virulenta
AGGGAGACAAAGAAGCATTACAAGACGAGAGTGGTTGAGGAGAGAAAGGAGAGATTGATGGAGAAGGCTATGCATGGTAGGTTCTTTCGGGAGATGGATGAAAATGCAACAGAGAGATCAGTACAGTGGGTTAAAGGTGGTTTCCTTGCAAAAAGCACAGAGGCATTTGTGTTTGCTGCTCAAGAGCAAGCATTGAGGACAAGGTTGGCGCAGTCGAAGTGGGATGGTGGTGTTAGTCCTATGTGTCGCATCTGCGGAATTGAATCTGAGTCAGTTTGGCATGTTGCGTGTGGGTGTAAGGTACTGGCTCAGAAGGAGTACAAGAGGCGACATGATAGGATGGGATTGAGAATATATTGGGAGCTGTGCAAGAAGTATGGGTTGAAATGTGCGGGGAAATGGTTTGAAGAGGTGCCTGACAAAGTTAGAAAGAGTGAAGATGGTAGGTTTGAAGTTTGGTTGGATAGATCAGTGGAGACAATGCAACAGGTGGAATGTAATCGTCCGGATGTTGTTGTTGTTGACCGCACTGAGAAGAGATGGCTGGTTGTAGATTTTGCTGTGCCTTCCGATCGAAATGTGACAGCTAAGGAAGAAGAAAAGGTCACTAAGTATTCTCCCTTGACCCAACAAATCCGGAAGTTACATAGCGTATGTACCAGCGTTGTCCCAATCGTCGTGGGAAGCTTAGGAGTGGTGACGAAGCGGTTGGAGGGCAGTTTGAAAGAGTTGGGCATCCCTTATGTCTTGGGTGGACTCCAAACATCTACCATCATTGGAACCACCAACATATTGAGGAAAGTGCTTAACCTCTAAAGCTACTGGTCGGTAGCCGGGGTTACGTTTTTTCGTCTGGCAGGTGAATCCCATCTCCCTGTGCGGGCTGTCATGCTGGACATGAATTTTGTTATTATTATTATTATTATTATTATTATTATTATTATTATTATTACTACTACTACTGGGTAGTTTAAGGAACCAGGTAAATTATTACGTTGTATCGAAGACCTACTTGGATTAACTTTATGAGGATACTCGCTATTCACTAGGCTTGGCAGTTCTAATGGAACTGGAGAAAAAATATCCTACTTATTTGTTTAACTAACATGACCCTGAAAGATAAGGTATATTTGAAGAACGTTATAACTAGGATAAAGATAAAAAGGCTAAGAAGAAAAAATTGAAAAAAGATAGATCATTAACAAAGTAACGATATATTACAGTACGTTACTCAAAATTTGGTTGAGCTAATTTTCTGTTTTCCAACAGAGATACCTCTTTACTTTAATGAATGTTTTCTGCAATTCTAAGAAATATCGGCTCTTTGCTCTACTTTCCTTGGTGACATTAATGGAGGCTAAATAAATATGTTTTGTTTAAAATCGAGTGAAGAACAGTTTGTTCTCTCTGCTTTTAATATATTCTAGGGCTCATATTATTTTTAAATGACTTGGTAGTTCTTTCTCACATACTGTACCTTATATATTCCTATTGCCTTTCTCATTGTCTATGAAAAGTATTCAAATCTAATAATGCCCTAAGTGATTTCAATGGCCATTTGCCTGTTCTTGCTAACACTTCTCAAGAGGATTAATCGGTTTTTGTTATAAACCGTACGTGTGACCGACCCTACTTGTGTGACATCTAAGTGTGAGATCTAAGTGGGACACCCACATGCCATGACACCTGATATTGATATCTGCGTGCACCCGTGCATATTTAAAAAGTGATAGATTAGTTAATCAGCTATATTTATTAAAGATAAAGGAACAGAAAAAATGAGAACCGAGAAAAGTGATTGTATGGATCCAAATAACAAGAACGTTAAGATCGAACGTACATTATAACTTGATTATGTTGTACATGTAGTTTGTTTTGTAATTTGGGTCACCAAATCAACAGCTTAGGCACAATTGTTTAAGTACCAAAGCAAGACACTATGAATTCACAAACATATTTCACTGATTAATTTAATCTCGCTTTATTATTCCAATATAGCCATTTTTTACTCCTGACTTACTTGTTCTTTCATTCCAAATAATCTAAAACAACTGCATAACCAATGGTTAATTTTTCTATGGTATTTTAACTTTCAAATAAGAATTTTTTCCATAAAGAATCCGTTTATGACTTCCTGTCATTGCAGTCAGCAACAGGTAAAAAACCAGCAATCCTTTATGAAGTTCGGTATATTGTAGTAATTAAGCATCCTCCATGAAAAAACAACCACATTAGAAAAATTGGTGTTCCCCTCCATTTTAAACATGATGGTTTGTTTCGGTAAGGGGGCTACTGACTGCTCGCATTTCTGTATTATACACATTTTGTATGTCTATTCTCTTTATTTTTACATATATCTTCAATTATTAATAACAAAAGTTATCATCCCCCATGCCTCTAGCAACAGGTTATTATCAGTGAATATGTTTTGAAGGAGTATTTCTAAAAACCTCTCATAAAACATATTAAAATTATGATAAATAGTGGCAAAGTTTATGTCTTTTTTACTCCAAGCTGTATTATCATTATTTCGTTCTAACTTTAATTACTATTAATCTATTTTATTTATCGTTAAAATTCTATTTTGTTTATTCTACCTGCTAACTCATTTTTTGAAACCTGTAACAAGTTGACAATTACTTAGCAACCGTGATACGATCGCTTGAAGTAGCAAAATTAAAATTAAACTTTTTTGAATAGAATAAATTTTATAGAAAATGAAAAATCCTCCGGCAAAATTAGTGAACCATTTACATTTATATTAACTTCCATAAATTGAAGTTAGTAAGCTATTTACTTCCAGAAAGAATGAGCGCAATATGTCAATTTGGTCTTGCGAATGTTTATTTTAGATACATTTTCCTGCCAAAAAAGTAAGTATGAATCCTTATTCTTAGTTGCTCTCTTTTTCATTGTTTTCCTTGAGTTTTCCAAATTCATGTTCAACAGGACACGAATTTGCTCTTATCCGCCCTAATTTGTGGAGAAGCCATCCACCATGCTTTACTTTAGATTTCTCTTCTGTCTCTTCGTTCAAAGATTGTGATCTTGGAGGAAATTTTTTCGGAGAGTACGATTGTAGAATTCCATGTTTGAAGTCTTCTCTTCTTTTCTTCTGTCCCCCGTAGCACAACAAGTATGGATGCAACATAATATACTCTGAAATTGCAGTAAGAAGAGATGAAAGCCATTTATTCCGAATCTCCGCAGAATAGTCTCCCAGAAGCAGAACTTTCTTCTTGGAAGGATTTACATAGTCACACTTTATATAGTAAACTTTTCGAGTTGAATGACCAACAATTTCATCCATTTCAGCAATTGCTACTGTCATCCTACTTGGAATATACGTTTGTTTCGGCAATCCAAGAGACAAGTCTTCTTTCCTTGCGTATACCATCAATTTCTCGGTATCCAAAACAATGTATTGTGAAATCCATGTTTTTGTCAATCTGTTGTATTTCAAGATAGCGTCCTCCGCTAATATAATCGATTTTCTACAGTCGGTTACAGGTTCTACCATTGCAAAATTAGCATTTGTCCTTTTAAAACTCAATAAGCAACGTAAATTAAGCTAAGCTCAGAAAACATGTAAACATTTGAAATGTATATATCAAGATTGTTCTTCTCTAATCCCAAGCCTCTATTTTTTGTGAAAAATATAAATGTAAGGAAATGTTTTCATTAAAGATTTCACCTATGGCTGTCGACTAAATTCAGAAGGGCAGGTGAATTCCGTCCAGCTTATTGTAGATAGTATTAATATGTGGAAAAGAATAGCCAATATTCAGAAAAACGAATGAGAGAGCATTTTAGTTTAAAAAATCCATTTATCTAAAATACACTAGTTTGTTGGACCAAATAAGGAATCCATTTAAAAATATCAATCAGCTTAGAATAAAATTAACTTTAGAGTTCTTTATACTTATAGAGTAAAAGTCAGTTATATCTTACAAATAGTGAATTTTCTCGAAATATATAAATTATAGTTATCTATGATAACATATGGCTCATTTTCGAGTTCGTTTCAATGCTAACAGCGTAAATTATGCTTTGATATAACTGATATTGTTTGTATTAAAGCTGACATGAAATTTTAATGGAAATATGTTTTTGCTTAGCTGGATAGGATCTAAAGTAAAAATGGTTTACTAATAACATATTTAACAACATACAAGTTGCTAACGCAGTAGAATCACATTTTACTACCATTTCATTGTACTTTTGTAGCCGTGAGAGCACGGTTTGCAGTCTGGGTCATTGAATAGTCTACCATTAAAATTTCCATCAGCAAAGGTACAGCGGATAAAAAATGGATGAAGTTTTTATCTAATCCATTCATTTCGTTTAAAAGGCTACAACGTATCACATACCGTATACAGCTTTTGTTTTTTCTTTTCAAGAACTTTTCAGGTTCAATCAACTGAAATGAGTTCGTTAATTCAATTTTTTTTATATTTTTGTTCTGTGTCAATGTACATACTTTCATTCGTTACTCTTTTCCAACAAGTAATAAAAGCAATTAGATTACAAAATAACAAAGATAAAATATGTATAAAACACTTTAAATCTTTATTTATGAAGGCAATATTATTTTACTTTAAGAGAGAGAAAGGGGGAGAGAAGGAGATAGAGTTAGGAAGGGGAATGATTCCATCCTCCAGGTCAATCGAAAGACTGAGTTGAGATTTGTAAGTATTAGAAATTAATTAAAAATTTATTTGTAAGGAGGAGCAATAAAAAGTGATAAAATAAGGTGGACTGTTCTTCTAAAAAACAAACAAATTAAGGACAAAGCTTCAATGTTTATTTTTTCTGAGCAGATGCCTGTAACATCTATAGAATAAACAAAAAGTCTCACGGAGCGTAGTGTGCGTTATTTAAAATTGATAGGAGTTACACGATAGGCTGAAAATAAACAGGACGGAAGAGAAGAAGAAGAAATCCTTGTAAGTCCCATCTTTTGTAGATAATTGCAATGAGATACAATGAAGTTACAGCATCCTATGGAAAGACAAGAGAACTAACGTGTTCGCATCAGACTGGTAACTCGGTTTCAGTGCACATGTATTTTATCCCTATTTTTTGTTTTATTTTTTTAATCTTTCCTCCAATGCTGTTTTTACATCATGTTGTGAATTGCAAAGTTAGGCAACATTTTAGGAGAGTGGGCCAGATCCATCAAGCCTTTTCTTCAAGTGGGCCAAAGGTAATAAGTAAAATATCGACGTTAGTTTTTGACTGATAAGGATAAAATAACGTCAAAGCAGCTACAATGTATTATGCGACTTTAGTTAAACAGAACTAAAAAAAGTACACCAAGCAGGACGCAATGAATCTAAAATATTTGCACCACTAGGAAGTTTATAAATCAATGTATTTAAACAAATAAAAACGTATGTCTCGGTATTCGTAATGTGATGTTTGACATTGCTTTTCGCCAAAAAATTATCGATATCAGCTCTAATTGAGGAGTGCGAAATCCTTCACTAATTTCGCAAACTGGAGCCGGAAAGCAGAACTCTATATTTTGTTTTGATCTGCTTCATTTTGGAAAAGAGCTCCAAAAAATACCAAGGGCTCCCGAAGTAGCTTTAACATCTTCTTGCAAATTCCTTAATGTTGGTCAGACCTCATTCTTTTTTTGCGTACATCTAATAAAGGTTAAGCAAATCGACTCGTGAAAGGTTATTCCTTTCTTTGAAATTGTTTTGCTTGTCAAGTACATCAAGAATGAAGGTACTTGGGTAACCGTTTACGACTCTTAATGGATCAGTAAATATTTGAAATTTCTCTTGATCCCTCTTAAAATCTTCAAAACCCAATTCAAATTCTGGTGACATGTTTCATATATGTAGTACACGTGTTTTTCAAAATTCCTTGGCAAATATTCACCCTTGATGTTCAGAGTTCAAAAGGAGATGTGTTCTTTTTGTGAACTCCACTAAAAATAACTTCGGTTCACTTTAAAAGGCCAACACATGCCAAAAATTTTTGTTGAAAAGTTTAGTTTTGCCCTGAAACTTGATATTAAGGTCGATGAGATGATGTGTCGAGTCTGTTAAAAATGCAAAGTCATTGAGGGACTCAGCATCGCTAAAAAAAGCGGAATTTCCTGCTCCTTTTGAGCCATGAATATACATCTATCTTCCCCTAACAACCACAATTGTTTCGACGTTGTTGATCGACTTAATCATCGAACATCAGAAAAGAAAACATTCCCAATTCTGTTTTCAAATCAGCAAATAGAATTCTCAAATTGGCTGTGATTGAGAGCACGGGAGCAAATGGAATTTACCGCCTTAACAACATGTTGCTTCACATCTTTAATAGCGAGAACTTTACTGAACAAACTATCTTGATGAACGGTCCCTCATTGAAAACCTTCCTTCTTGATGCAGGCTGACTTCAATTGATGCCTCTGGTTCTTTTGTTGCAGTAACAATGAACCTTTCCTGGCTTTCGATGGATCTTTTAAAGCTGAGATACTTGTCATTCTTAATCTGATATTTTTACTTGTCAAACTGTGTTGAGTGTCACGCCTGATAATGTCTCTGTTGCACTCTTTCATGATGACAATTGTCTCTCAATCCATATCAAACAGGGAACCTTGTTGTTTCTTTCCACTACAAAATAAGCTGTTCCACAGCTTTCCTTGAGCTCACAACACTCGGGGTCAATTTTACATCTCCTCATCACGTTTCCTCTGTGTCCTCGTTTGAACAACTAGTGAGTAGGCTTTCGAAGAAAATGCTCCAATTTTATTTATATGTAATTACAGTATCAACAACTGAAATGTTACGAGATGACGTTTAATTCTAAGCTAAAAATCTCTTGATTATACTTTTTAGCAAGGAAATACAGAACTGTTCAAAATTTAATAAACTTAAATGCAATTTTAAGCAATGAGAAACCAAAAAATAGTTTACGAAATCAAGATAGTGACTATGACTAATTTTCAACACATTTCCTTGTCTTGCTTTCGCTATGAGCTGTTTATGTAAATAATTATGTAACTAAGATATTAAGAGCCTAAAACATTTTAACTGCCAGCAATTTTAATGGCTTTGATATTTCAACATTTTCTGTGACGACTGCTGTTCCTTTGAATTGATGTGTTTTATTCAGTATCTACTACCACTCTGACGACCATCCTTGCAAAAGAAATAAACATTTTATAATATGATGCCATCATCTTGCCAGTTGTAAACATTCCTTTCGCAGGCCTAAACGTGGCAGGCGCCGTTGGTTGCCCACCCCTGGTATAGTATGAGAAATCCAAAAATAAATTTGATTTTCCATATTTTATCAGTTACTGGCCCAGAAATACCAGAATAATATTTTTTAATTATATGACGGAATTGACTTGGAAAATTAAGAATATTATGTTATAGGTTACCGAAATCAAATTGAAAGATATAATTGAATGTTTTACTGGAGGATGAGTAAAAGGTACCCATATATTTGCAGTAACTATTATAAATCACCTTTCCTTTTATTTGTTAATTATATACTTACTATATTATATAAGGATATAATTATATAATTATATCCTTATTTTAATTATACAAGTATAAATAATACTGATGACGTGCTTTTTTAACCGAAGGCATGAATGCTTCAAGGTAAATATGAGAAGAAATAAAAATATCCAACGTTATGATGCTTTCATAATTGTGCTCGACAATCAGCTTTCACATCCAAAAGTCAATGAACTTGAAAATTGAAGGAATTTTAAAGTAGCAGAAAATCACACACAAAACTATTTATAAATTATATAAAACTGCCCGAGAGAATGATTGGAATTAGACTCAACGAAGCTGAAAAATTCATTGTGTGATTATTTGAAACTGGAGAATAGTGACCTCGCTTTGAAGGTAACCGCAGGCATATAGCCTTCTGTCGTTTGGAACCATGAATTTAACATTTTAACCTTTTGGAACAATAATGTCATATCAATTTTCTATGAATATAAATATTACTCAGCATTGGAATACTGAAGAAATTGAAGAGCGCTGAACCATGGGTATTTGTCTTAAGAAGAATGCATGCGGCTAACAACTTACTCTGAAAATCATTTCATCAGACTTTTTATGCAAAGGAACTTTCCATAATCTCTAAAATATTAGTACAATAAAAAAAATCACTGATTGTTACACCAGTCCTAAAAGTAGTTATACAACATGTAATGTTTCACTACTTTGATCATTCTAATAAATTATGTTCAGTAAGGCCTAGTAATTATGGGCACTTGAGGTATTGCCTTACCCGAAATTTTTTCAAAACATCTGTTGAAATCTTCAGTAGAGGTCTGTTGCAGATGTACTTTTAACAATTAATCCTTCAATAAATCATGTTTTATTTCCTACGGCCCTAACCCTATTATGTACCAGGTCAGGAACTTGGATTTCCTTTTCCTTTCAAGTTTTTCAATCTTATTCTTTGTCTTTCGATATTCTTTCTTCCACCTTCTTAACGATTGGTAATTTTCCCTTCTTTACGCAAGCCAAAAATGTCTCAGGTTGTGTTTTTCTTGCTTTTCTAAATTATATTTTAATCAAAATATTCTTCCTACTTCATAGCTTTCTCTCCTCTCCAACAACGAATTTCTGTCAGTCTTACCATTCCCAACTCTGTTCTTTCTAGCAGACCTTCTTTTTCTGTGAGTACCATGTTTGTGCTCCATATAAAAGCAATAATCTCAGTACAATTGCACATTCTCTTATTTTTAATTTTAATTGGGTTTTGTCAAAATGACAACATCCACTTCCCGCTGCTTTTACTATGCTCCTCTTAGATTGTTATCAGGCTTTTTTGCTTCATTTTTCTGTTCCATTCTTGCTCTCTTGTTTGTTTTACTCTAACGCAGCCATTCAGTTTGCTGTTGATTACCTCGTGCTTCTTTCTACTATTTATCATTAGTTCTATTTTCTCTCTGTATTTCTTCATTCCTCTTCTTTCCAAATGGTCTTTTAATAGCAAACCTTTCTGCAGTAATTTCTATTCTGTATTTGCAATACTGACTCTATTGTCAACGAATGACATCTTCTATATTTATCTTTGTTTATTACGTCCATTGTCAATACGATGGATGGATACAGATTTTGGTTAATCAGAAATGTCGAAACATTTTTCCTTTACTCTGAGCTTTTGACGGGGTTTTTTGGCTGAGCTGGCTTACCCCCAAATGGCTAGAAAAATATTATTATTTTAATTACGATACCGCCTCTGAGAGGGTTCTTACCAAAGGTAAAGAGAGCCTTTACCCCATCAGACAAACTCCATTGCGCCGGACACCAACCTGGTACTTCAATGTCTCGGTGTAAGCTCGCAGATGCTATCCCTTGCGCAATTGTGACCTGAAAGTATTTGTGGAAAGGTTAACCGTATTCGTCCAGTTCGGAAGTCCACAACCGGCTGTAGTTTTTTCATTACCAGGAGATTTTCTCTCATAACATTAAGCTGTCTAAAATAATCAAGAACTGGCTACTTTTGAACTCAAATGTTGACTACTGTTGAACTCAGAAGATTTCAGAAATACGTGACCAGTAGTTTGGTCTCTGCAGGGTTACTATTTTCACAGGAAACAAGGAAAACACCCTTCCCAGACATTTCTATGAAATTGAAATAGTTTCCATTGCGTCTTTAGAATGTTTTGTTAACACATTCTAAAAACGCAATTTAATTAAATTAGAACAATTGGCTTCTTTAGGAATGCAGTATATCTTCTATGAAGCGCTGTTATTCAAACAAGGGCCTCCTCGATATAGAGCTCCCGTTCCTTTTTTAGTGCAACCCTTTAAATAGGGCTCTCTCTCCAATTAGTGGCCAACCTCTTAAACTACGCAAAAATATTCGCACTCCACATTTTGTTTTTCTCTCTTGTTCTTCTTTCACCCTAAGCAAAGTCTGTAGCTACTTCAGTAAGCAGGCTTATTTTCCTTAGTTAATTTTTTTCCTTTGTAATATTAATCTTTTCATTTTTGGCTTTCTTTTGTCTCGCAATTCTGTCTTCAATAATATATAAAAACAAACTAGTATGCCATTTTTTACGAAGAAAAGCATTACGCTCAGTACTTCCAGGAACATGGTTACCTGATGANACCATCTTTAACTAGGGCTCTCTCTCCAATTAGTGGCCAACCTCTTAAACTACGCAAAAATATTCGCACTCCACATTTTGTTTTTCCCTCTTGTTCTTCTTTCACCCTAAGCAAAGTCTGTAGCTACTTCAGTAAGCAGACTTATTTTCCTTAGTTAATTTTTTTCCTTTGTACATATTAATCTTTTCATTTTTGGCTTTCTTTTGTCTCGCAATTCTGTCTTCAATAATATATAAAAACAAACTAGTATGCCCTTTTTTACGAAGAAAAGCATTACGCTCAGTACTTCCAGGAACATGGTTACCTGATGATTTTACTAGCAAGTCACTACTGCTTGGTGGCAATATATAATAATATACAACTGTAAGTTTGTCACAATCATTGACTAAATCTACATAGTAATATTGCATGTCAATTAAAACATCAAGGTGCTTACTTTACTTATAAAATAAAATAAAACTTCAATCAGAATAAAGAAACTGACAAAGAAATAGACCTCTTCTCAATTTAACATTTTCTTTTATAAAGAGGTAAACTTCATTGGCCGCTAATACAAAATATTTTATAGAGCTTGAAAGAGCATTAGGCAACTTAGTACATTACTATCCAGAAAGTATGGAGGAAGAGCCCAAATCTGAAATTGTGCAATTTGCTGCCTTGATTAAAAATTCACAAGATGACAATATTTCGAAATTAATGCAAACGTTTGAAACAGACATTTTTGTTCAAGTTCGTTTTTGTGTTTTTTTCACCTTGTTAAGAACCATACAAGGCACATTGCTACTTGGTGTATGGAGCTGTAGAGATACGACAGGGAAAAAAAGATATGAAGAAAAAAAAAGAACAAGGAAGAACAAGGGTTAGCCAAGAGATAAAAGTTAACCTTGGACTAAACACATTCAAGTCACATGATGAAGAAAATCACTCACAACCTAAAGAGTTCCACAATCCTGCAGTCCGAGGAAAAAAATTACAACTAAGAGCTTTATCATGTCATGAGTCGTAGGCTTTTTCCGAGGTACGTTTCAAGAGATACTTCTCCCATCTTCAGGCTACTGAAATGACTAGATACAACAGTTTTATACTTTGCGGACGTATGTGTAGACAGGGCTCGAGTTTTTTCGGGAAGTGGCGCTAAACCTATGTTGTGTTTGTTGTGTTTGTTGTGTTTGTTGTGTTAGTTGTGTTTGTTGTGTTTCTTTGTTTAGTGCTGGAAGCCATATTTATGAAAGGGTGTAAGGTGTATTTCTGGAACAAGGTACCCATGGGAGCCCCTACATCCTCAGTTATTGCTGAAATATTCATGAAAGCATTTGATGCCACAGCATTATCAACAGCAGACCAAGGTCCAACTGGGAAAGGTAAGTCGATGATGTCTTTACAATCATCAAAAAGGATCACCTACAAGGTTTCTTTGAACACATCAACGGCCTACACTCAAATATCACATTCACCATAGAGAAAGAAGAANAACAAGGGTTAGCCAAGAGATAAAAGTTAACCTTGGACTAAACACATTCAAGTCACATGATGAAGAAAATCACTCACAACCTAAAGAGTTCCACAATCCTGCAGTCCGAGGAAAAAAATTACAACTAAGAGCTTTATCATGTCATGGGTCGTAGGCTTTTTCCGAGGTACGTTTCAAGAGATACTTCTCCCATCTTCAGGCTACTGAAATGACTAGATACAACAGTTTTATACTTTGCGGACGTATGTGTAGACAGGGCTCGAGTTTTTTCGGGAAGTGGCGCTAAACCTATGTTGTGTTTGTTGTGTTTGTTGTGTTTGTTGTGTTAGTTGTGTTTGTTGTGTTTCTTTGTTTAGTGCTGGAAGCCATATTTATGAAAGGGTGTAAGGTGTATTTCTGGAACAAGGTACCCATGGGAGCCCCTACATCCTCAGTTATTGCTGAAATATTCATGAAAGCATTTGATGCCACAGCATTATCAACAGCAGACCAAGGTCCAACTGGGAAAGGTAAGTCGATGATGTCTTTACAATCATCAAAAAGGATCACCTACAAGGTTTCTTTGAACACATCAACGGCCTACACTCAAATATCACATTCACCATAGAGAAAGAAGAATAAAGAGAAATACCCTTCCTGGATGTCCTAGTAAAGAGGCAGGCAGATTGCAGCATTTCCGTTACCATCTACAGGAATCCAACCCACACTGACCAGTATCTTAATAATGCATCACACCATCCAGTCTCAGCTCGCAATAGTGTCATCACCACTCTGTTTGGAAGAGCAATAAGTATTATTTCTAAGCCATATGACCTCAGAAAAGAAGAAAGATACCTTCAAAGGGTTCTCTTATCCAATGGATACCACGCTAAAGATGTCCAGAGAGCCTTACACAGAACCACTGGACCTAATCATGAAGAAAAAGGACCCCTGAAACGTAGAAGTCTGCCTTACATGAATAATACCGGTGAGCACCTAAGACGAACTCTCCCACAACACAACATTCAATGCTCCTTCTTCACTACATCCACCTTAAGGAAGATCCTCTCAAAACCAAAAGACCCAGCCTCACGTCAGAAGAGGAACAACGTAGTTTACAGACTACAATGTAAGGACTGTCCTGCCTCCCACATTGGTGAATCAAAGCATTCCTTAGGTCAAAGAGGAAAAGAACACAAGAGAGCTATTCAGAAAGGTGACACCAAGAATCATGAAATAGCAGAAAACTGCTGAACACAGGGTCATACCTTTGACTGGGAAAATAAAAAGATTATAGACACAACACAACAACGAGAAAAATAAAAGAAAAAATTCATTCCCTTTAATACAGCAATCATCATCAACAGCATATCCTGTACCCTTTCATGGAAATATTTATTTCAATGAAGAGCAACAACTGCACGAGGACGAGGAAGTTGTCGTAGTACAAACGAGGAAAGCCCATCAGAACACTTCTCATGAAATGACCTATAGAAAGGACTAAGACAAGCCACATTCCGTCGATGAGACAAAGATTGAAGAATAGCAGCTATACCAGGACCTATCAAGTAACAAACACCCCTCTGAACAAGATCAAAAACACCAAGGTAAGAAGACGGAATATCTGTCCAGATATGGCAGCAGTACTCCATGCAAGGTCAGATGATAGATTCGTAGAGACACAAGATGTCCTCAGGGATAAGGTATTGTCTTGTACGGTACAAATAATAAAAAACTTTCAGAAAGATCTTGTGTAAATGGCAAATCAAGCGTCTTCCTGATTGAAAATTCCTCAAGATGAGAGTCAAGTTCCCCATGGGCAACATGAATATCATAGTCCACGAATATTGGAGGGAGATAAGGAATCAACGATCTATTGAATGACATAAGCTGCAATTTAGCTTCATTGAAAGAAACCCACCACTTTCTTCCCCATTCTCTGACACCCTGCAGGTCAGATTCTAAAGCTTCCACAAATCTAACATCTTCCTGTTATGTAGCCTTGTGGTCAATGACAAAGTATAGGGTAGAGTCTTCGGCATAAATGTCAAAAAACTGAAAAACATTACCAGAAAGGTCATTGATATAGAGAAAAAAGACAGATCAAGAATAGAAACTTGAGGCAACACCGTTAATGGAATACTCATCAAATTTATTTCATCCTGTGTGACACGCGTTTTACGATCTGAGAGAATGGGCTGAAAGGTTTAAAACACCCTTCAACAAACAATATAACCAGAAAGCTTATAAAGCAAGATTAAGCAAGCCACCGTATTACACTTCATCAAATGCCTTGGAAGTATCATTCGCTATATCTCGTTCTTCAGCAGATTTATCCATTAGCCAATAGATATTTCCCGTGATTACAGTCAAAATGTCACCAGGGAGCAATATCCTTTAAACCAGTTCTGAACATCAACAAAGGGAGCTAGGGTGACAAGAATTAAACCAGTGCATTGCTGATAAGTCATTGGACCTTACAAATGACAAAAAGAAGACTTTTTGGTCGATACTTTGGAGAATCAGATGGGTCGCCTGCATTCCTGAAGACAGAAACAACATTAGAAACTTTCCAGGATGGTGGAAAACAAGACTCCAGCAGTCAAAGGTTAAAACGTTTAGACACCAAGGAAGATAACTCAAAAGCACACTTCTTCAATACACCTGCCTGATTGGACCATGTGCTTTAGATTGACCAAGTCCATGAATAGCCTTTACAACTAACCTTGGATTTATAATGAAAGAGTTCAATATCTTGACTCTTGCAAAGGAACATTAGAGTTGTTTGGGGAGGAAATGGTTGGAAAATTCTAGCAAAAGATCAGCCTTTTTTCTAGAGAGTAGAGAAAATTGAACACCATCAAAGAATTGAGGAAAAATCAACTTACCAGAATTCAAATCACTATTGTAAATCTTCAAGAAATTTGAAAGAGATAGGCCCGCTGAGTGAATTTTGTAGCCAGCCAGGGTATGAGAATTGGGCAAAACTTCCTGATCTTAAATGGGGATTCTCTCTTGTTGATAAATTGTCGGAAAACTAGAAACTGCTTATGTTAGCAGAGGTATCGTTGCGGAAAGTGTTTTAAACCTCTGTCTAGTATTGATGTTATTAATGTCAGTAATCTCTTTCATTCCCTTTTTGATAATGATGCCAATAGTTCTTTTGTCAATGATGAAGGGCAAGTATTTAGTTCTGTTGATGACGTAAGCCTTAAGTTATATAATACGAATGACATGCACGAGTCAATGCATGAAGTTTTATTTTGTGGCCTTCTATAATTAGCACCTTTCTAAAATAAAAATTCCGCTAAATTATTATTGGACACGGGTTCGTCAATGAGTATTGTGAATGAATCCTTTCAATGTACGTTCATGCCTTCACGTTAAATCTGTAAGTGGGTGAACATGTCAAGTTTAAGTATTTGTTTTCAGCTTCTTTTTGGATAGATCCCAGTGTAGCATTTCAAGACTTTTATATTACCACAGGTTGTCAATATGATTGTGTTCCAAGTCCAGATTTTCTCACCAGCAAGGATATAACTCTTGATATGGCGCCTCGTATGTTGATATGGAATTCAGTAACATGTAAATGTGTGTTGATGAGCCAACCCTGGAGATTTTATTGGTGGAGTCTATGGAAGTTCTCCCTAGATCTGAATTTTGCTCCCCGTTGCCAATAGTTATCTTGGTTGCTTAACTAGTTTATCCAAAGCAGGTGAATTACGTTCTGGATCTTTGTATTTTCACTCCGCGAGACCAGTTATCACACCTTCTAAAAGGGAAATCCCTGTGAGATTACCCAACCCTGGCGTTGAGTCCGCAACCTTACAACTCAATGCTTGGGTTGGTATGATTACATCGGTCACTGACGTCACCTTCACGAAGTCCCACCAGATTGATAATTGAATTACAAATGATACAGTTTTGTCAGGTTCTGATCTTTCATCAGAACAGCAGGTTGAGATAAATGTTTTTTGAATAAATATTCTGATGTTTTTCCAACCCCTGATCCTGATTTGTGGGGTGCTGATGTTATTGAACATGTATTGACACGCAAAGTCAATCCCCCATTTAAAAAAAGATCATTCAGTATCCCTGAAGCATAACGTGAGGTTGTAGACACACATGTTAAGGATACGGCTGATACAGGAGTTATTAGACCCTTTGTCAGTTTCATAGATTTTATGGGAAGGAAAGATTGTAGCGTTGCATTTTTTGTCGATTTTCAGAAGCACAATGCAATAAATACAAAACAGTTTTATCCTTTGCCACGTATAGATACAAAACTTGAGAGATGAGGAGGCTCTTTTTATTTTATCACATTAGATTAAGTCTTGAGTTACTGGAAGGTGCCCTTGAAGGAGAAGTTTATGCATAAGACTGCATTTTCCACCCCAGACACTCCAAATGCGTAACAAAAATTTTCTGTAATGCCCTTTGGCCTTTGTAGTGCTCCGGACTTGTTCCAGCATCTGACAGAAACTTTGCTTGCAGGCCTAAGTTATGAATCCGGGTTTTTTTATCTTGAAGACATTATAAGGCTCATGCAAAACTTTTTCCAGTTGAAGGACGTTTTGGTCTGGTTTGTGTCAGTGTTTTAGATCAATTGCCCACTCCTAGTCCTAGAAAATCGTTATATTGTTGTGTTTACCGAGAGTTTGACCGAGTTGCCTGAAGAATGTGATGTCAAATTAGCAAGTGACGATCGGAAAATCGCTCCAATTTACTATTTCTTTTCCAGTCTTCATTCTTGTAAAGAGGATCATACTTCATTTTGGTTGCTTAAAAGAAATACTTAAGAAAAAATACCACCAGCCATTCCCCTTCAAAACCAATTTGGAAGCCAAAGAAGTTTGCTTAACAGCATATTTTTTTCTGCTTTATAAATTTTTTTTTGTTACTCAAAGGTTTTTCACATCATTCGTTTGGTTATTGTGGTGGTTGGGGCTCAGTTTGAGAAAAATAGGATAATAGCCAGAGAAAAAAAAAAGAAAACACTTCCTCTATTTTAGGTCCCACAACATCTTATGGTTGTCCAATTTATATGCTAAATCAGAAACTTACGAAAAATCGTTCCTTTATTCCTTTTTATAGAACAAAGAACTAAACATTCCATCTTAAGTTTTTTTTTATTTTCTGTTCTAATAACAAAATCATTGGCAGCTCAATTAGTTGATAAGCAAGTAATAGATCGTAGAGATGAAGTCGATAAAGACTAACTGTAGCATGTTTTATAACTCAGCTGAGTGCTTAATAGTTGGGACATGGTTCGGAAAATTAATGGTTAAAGAGTAATCATCGGCGACGCCACGGATTGGGTTGAGGTGGACATGTTCCCCTATTTTTTGAGGGTCGATTTTTAAAGTTGTCTAAATTTGACGAAAAAAGGTTGGGGTCACTTTTTGACTTCTCAGTATTCAGATTGATATTTGTTTCCATTGTTTGATTTCTGTAGTTTACAGCTTGAGAATTTTCTGATAATGGTTAAATACAACAGAAAGATGTAATAACCGTCCATTGTGGCTGTGAAACACAGCTGTGGAAAATTGGTCTAGGGATTCCTTTATTTCAAAATAATACCTTCAATAGGTGTGTTATCTCGCCTCCTGGGCGCTAAATAGTCGGGATTTAAAATCTGAGACCAGCAATTAAGTGCTATATCTTATAAGAAAGAAAAGCAGAAAGGTAAATAAAGGAGACATTAAATGCTACTGCTTTTCTTCACAGAGATTTAAGACCCTTCATCTGAAATTGCAAATGATGCAAGTCGAGTTTTGATCGGCAATTCACCTTCATTTACGCCAGATGTGTGTCAAAGGACAAGAGCCAGAAAGTGGAAGTAATTGTTCCAGTCGCGTGGATATGAACTGCATGCATGGCTTGAATATTCTGAGAGAAAAGTCCTGTTTCTGTTTCTACAGCAAATGTTTTGGAACCCTTGGTATGTTGCTTGTTTTGCTTTAGCAGTTAAAAATTTCAGTCTTGTTTATGTGAAACTGTCAATTTTTGTCTTGCCTCGAGATCATACCAGGAAGCACAATTCACAAATAATGTACGGGTACATTAATGAAAATTAAGAAAAGGAGAAAAACCTTCCTGTAGAAAAGCTCCTCTTAAGTTTAAAATACTTGGCTGCAAACTGAGAGCAGGACCATTTTTTGGCAAAACCAAAATCATAATAAGTCCACACTTCTGCACAATTAAGTAGCCTCGTTTTGGAACTTTGCAACATCTCATCTGATTGCTTTATCTTCATATTAGACAAGCCCAAAGTTTATTTCTTCCATTTTGTCAAAATGTTTAAAAGGTAAGTCCCTGCTTGACAGGTTGTCAGAAAGGGAAGAGCAAAAAATTCGCTTTTTCCTCTCTGGCTTATGTAAAATTTCTTTTCGTATTTTAACCGAGGTGAAGAAATAGACTTGGGGAAAGTTTATGTTTTATGAAATCTCTGACCTTAAAAAATTGCGGATACTAAAATTGGTATAAATCTAAATTAGTGGTCAAAAATTCATCTTAATACTGAAAGAGTTTAAACAAAAACATGTTTTCGATTGAATATGACGAAACAATTCCAAAAGCCAGCCTTTTCTAGACAGCAAATAACGTCTTTGATACCATGTTTCATGAAAATCTGTTTGAGATGAGAGAAGCTTTTCCACTTCTTTGTGTCCTATGGACTTTGATATTTTACAGTTGGCTTCCATAGTCCCCTAAACTAAGTATGTATCTGCATATATGTCTAATCCCTGGCAGTGTAATTCCCTTCAATTACGGTTTTATAGATTTACTCCAAGAGCATCGATGAGCATCAATTTGAACTTTGTAGTTAAAGTTAGTTTTTATTTGTAATCCATCTTATGTTTTTACATATTTTGGAAAGATTCATTAGGTTGGGCTCTTGAACCATTACTTCCTTATTTGGGGATTCAAGCAGCATTAAGACATCTGGCAACTGGTAAATCACAAGCATCTGTGTCTTTTAATCATCGAATTATTACTTAACGGAGTTCCCATATAAAACTTATGAATATTTTAAATAGTTTGAATATTAGTTGAATAATTTTGCTTATGTAATCGAGAAATTTGTCCAATTATGAAACATAAATATGGTGACCCTCGTTTAAATCTTTTTCGCCGTCATTTGTTTCTTTTATTTTGTCCAGAGACACCTAACCTGAAATACCCGACAACCCTAAACTATCAGGTTCCTACGTCAACTAAATCAAATAGATAGTTCAGTAATTTTTCGATACAAATTTTAAGGAAAGAAGTAGAATCATATCACTCCTTCAGATGTATCACTGTCCTCCGTTTCCAAACAAAATTACAAAAAAACCAAACAGAGTTACCATGAATAATGGCTCTGCACCAGAGCAATAAAATTGTACTAGACCTAAAAACAAATGTACTTGACCCAAATCTGAGGGATAGTGTATCAGGAACAGGACTTACACGGATAGAGGTGGGCAAAAATCCCAAGAAAACAACATTCTACTTCTCTCTCTCGCAGTCTAGAAAAAAGAAAAATCAAAGACCAGACAACGTTAGAAAGGTCATATCTGGTATCCTGGTGCTTTGAAGTCCTGTGCTAAATACAGGCTACGCTTTTGTTTAGAAGTCATGGCTTGGGGTCAAAAATGGGGTTATTTGAGTTTATTGTTAAAGATGATGACCTTGAATTACAGGATGAGTTCAAGCTGGCAACGTAAAGAGCTAAAATTTGGTAATTTGTGCCGAATATAGTTTATAGGGATATAAGACAAAATATGTAAATCAAAAAAATGATTTGAACCAGGTTATAGAAAAAACTCAATTTTGTTTCAACGTAATTTTCAACCCTGCGCTGAATATACGGCATGTTGTTTGGAATTATTGTATAATAATTGTTTGGAAAAACAGCAGGATCAAAAGGCCCGTTCTTTTGGCCCTTCATCAAAGATAGACTTGCAAAAAAAATAAAAAAAAAATAGGTAGCTTAGGTTTGGTGTCATGATACTTTACATCATAAGGTTGAAGATAGGCTGTGCTTTTTCAATACCAGCATCAAAAGGCCTGAAACCGTTTTTTTTGTATCCATTATAGAGACCTATAATCAAAAAATGAATGTACATAGGAAGTTTAAGTTTAGTGTCAAGGTATTTTTGCTGGTCTGAACTGAACAGAGGCTATTTTCTGTAACCACTGGGACGAATGTCAGGGTTACTTTGGTTCTTTATAAAAAATAAAGACCTAGAAGACAAAAATGAATTTAGCAAAAGTTGTTATGCAAAACCAAAGGTTTGGTTAATTATATAATCATTATGGGCTTCCGAAACAACCTCAACTGCATAAAGTAATTCTCGAGCAAGCAGGTAAAATACGTTTGTCTAGGTGCTTGACCTTCAGTAATATAAAAATTCTACCTGTAGACCTAAACCTCAGAAGAACACCTTTATCACAGTTTCGGAAAGCAGAAAGTAAGCTGAATGGCAAAAAGTGTGGAGTACAGTATTAGAACCGTAATGCCAACTTGTGTCACATTGTTGTTAACAGAGTTTTTATGTAATAATTGTCCATAAAATGATACAAGACCCTTTATAATAGTATACAACTTCAAAAGCAAATTGAGGAATGTTGTTGGATACCATACGTAAGTCTTATTGCCCTGAAAGTATCTCTGTTGACTGTATGGAGAGCTTTGGTCAAATTGACTAATACCTTTTACTGGAGTGCCCTTTGTTCGATATACCACTACTTTATTTATCTTGTAAAGATATATTTAACGCCATTACGCCATACCTAAATTCACCTTGGGATTTAAGAATGACGTCAGGGCAAATGCCACTCATCAATCTCTTTAATAAAAGTCTGGTAAGACTTTTTTCAATGGTTTTCAATTACGTGATAAAGTGGAAATTATCACAAATATTCTGTACTCCTTTTCCCTTGAAAAATAATAGCAAAATCGTCTTTCCAATCCTATAGAATAGGAGTAACAAACCAAAACTTTGAGAAAAGATCAATTATTGCTATTTGCTTACATATATACCTACCTATATAAATACATTCACATAAATACATACACACACACATGGAATTTTAGCCATCAAAATGTAAGCATTTACTTAAGTTAAAACCAATTCAAATCTTTTACTCTACGTTACTTGGTAAGAGTTCGAGAATATTTGCTTTTCCACGCAAGGACATTTCACCTAAAATTATCTTTAAAAGTTTGAGAGTGATTAACAACAGTATTCTTGTGTTAAAATACTATAAATTTTAGACAGATTGTTTCATACGTCCACTACATACAACTTTGATAGCCTATAAAACCAGTAATCACCTAAAAAAATCAATGCTCTGATTAACATTTTAATAAAATCTATTTCATTTCCCTTAATGTAACGTCTCTTAGCTATATAGGCTTAAATGGTTAAATTACGACAAGAAAATTAGCTAGAGGAATAGAAATAGTAATAAAATGTCTTAATAATTAATATTAATGGTTTTTCTCAATGAATCACAAGTTATAACGGAAACTTTTATCTTGCTAGTGACGAATTTTAGGAGTTTTTAGGAGAATATAACCAATAGTTGCCTTTTAATAACTTTTTTTATTGTTTTAACATATCCCCTTTTAAAACCTTTTCATTGTTGTTGGCGTACAAGCAATACTGGTGTCATTAGTATTTTACGTGATAAGTCCAATGGATATATCACCTGGCCCATTATAACGATAAAAACTAGCAGGAAAGTTATAGCCGATAATCTATAATTTACCCAAAAAAATTTCTTTAAGTCAAAAGCTGGTGCACACCATGTATTCTTTAACTGAGTTTGGCCTCCTTATGTAATATACAAGTATCAAGAGTAAAAGGCACATACTGTGCGTTTGTAAAACACCAAATTATGTTTGTACTTTTTAGTGTACAAAATATTACCCGTGACAGAGACAGAGTTATTAATACATACGAAATTACCCAGGGTGGTGACAGGGTACTTAGTAAACTTTTACTATCGTAATCGTTTTGAAAGTTCCATCTTGAATTATCTCCCATGCCCAAATAGACCTCAAAACT
Source organism: Morbakka virulenta (assembly GCA_003991215.1). Classification (NCBI taxonomy): domain Eukaryota; kingdom Metazoa; phylum Cnidaria; class Cubozoa; order Carybdeida; family Carukiidae; genus Morbakka; species Morbakka virulenta. The sequence goes on from RDPX01000122.1 coordinate 2,131,123, forward strand.
ATTTATGTGAAATATTGTATAAGGTAAATGATTTGATCTTGGTTTGAAAGTTGTTTTTATCTTTTGGCTGATGTAGTTTTGCGTTATCGAAATGTCAGAAGGTTTGCAAAACCTTGTGTCGCATTACCAAGAGTATTGACAATGTGTTAAGTACATCCAATATTACCCAGTGCATTGTCATTGAACTGAGTATATCTAAAGTTACCAAGAGCAATGACAATGTTTTTAGTATTCGAGATTATCCAGGGAAGTAACATTGTATTTAGTACATCAGTGATTATACAGAGTATTCACAGTGTATTCAGAACTTTCGAGGTCACCCATGGGAAGTGACAATGTTATAAGTACATATCACTCAGGTTGGTGACATGGTATTTAGTACATGTGATAGTACACAGCGCAGTTAGAGTGAGTTTAGTAATTGTAAAATCTGCAAGGGTAGTGGTAATGTATTTGGTACATCCGAGATTAACAAGGTCAGTGACAGTATATTTTGGACATCCCATATTACCCACGGCAGTGAAAGTGTATTTAGTAAATCCAAGATAATCCAGGGAAGTGGCATTCTATTTAATGCTTCTCAGGCTACTCAGACTAGTGACTGTATTTGAATTTGCTCAGGGAGTATAATGGTTTCAAAGTTTAGGAAGAACAATAAATGTTTGAAAATCATGTAAATAATATAAGAAAAAATAAGAGAAATAGAATACACCAATTAAACAAATAGGTTAGTTGCTGTATTCTATACAAAGTCAAGAAAGGGAAACGTAACTTGATGATTCAGTTAGTCTCACACATTTCAAAGATTTTTATCAGATAAAAATCTTTTCACATATGTACAAAAAATGATCCAAAAGTTTCATTAGTAGCAGCAGTTGAAAATCAATTTGCAAAATATTATAATGCTTATAAAAATAGTTAAAAATTCATTAATGCTAAATATGTAAAAACAGTAAAACGATTTAAGTAATGGTTTTAATCCAGGAATAAATACGTAAAAATATTTTAGTGGTAAATATTTTAATGCAAATTTATAGTTTAACTAAAAGACCACTGATTCAAAATTCGCCTCACGTTTATTTCAAAAAATTACTTTTTAAACTTAACAGCATTTCCTATTACATATTCCTCGTTTAGTGACAAAAAATCAAGGATGCAAAAGAGAAAGTAGGTCCAAAGATAGACAAAATATGAGCTGAAAAGGGAACGTGTAGGGAACGTGAAGGGAACGTCAGGTGCAACAGGCAGTAAGTCACTTTTGTTTACATGGAACAAGTGACTAGGACGTGACGTTAATAAAACTGATTCTGAACGACTTTGTTTAGCCTATCACGTATTTTGCCCGCGTGCAAAATACGTGATAGGCTAAACAAAGTCGTTCAGAATCAGTTTTATTAACGTGATTCAGCTTCGGGACCCTAGAAGGCTATGTAAGAACGAAAAGTGTATGTTTTAGGTTGTAGTCGTTTGTGCCCTTAAGATCAAGGGCAGGTTGCAGTTTGAAATTGCCGAAAGATGAATTGTTATTAACTGTTTTGCCATTAGCAATATTTTTATCCTCTGATAACGACATTATTCGTCGTTATAGTGAGATAATTGTGCTCTCAGCCAACAATACCTGTTTTGAAACCCTTTTTGGTCTCTTTTGAGTAAGTATTTCCCTACAAAATGTTGCTTACTTAAGCTATTTAAGAAAAGGCATCAGGATAACTTTATCTCTTTAAAAAAACAGGTATTTTATTTATCTGAAAGAAAACTCACTTTTGAAAGTAATGAATGTTTGATCGAGAAACCGCCAAAGCCACCAGCCCAGGTCTTGGCCATAGGTTTCCAATTTGTTAACTCAGATTTTTGGTAAAGAGGAAAAGACTTTCCAAAAAACTATTCCCTGGTGCAAAAAATTTTTGGTTCTCTGTTGACTTTACATCACAGGAACAAACCAATTTCGTGTTATGGCTTTAAATGCTCCAGCCACAGTGAGGATACTCGCCACATCACAATAAACTGTCCATTCTTTTCCAGTTGCTGGCCTATACAAGATATAAGAGCGGTAGATGACTATGAACAAATTTGTTCAGCAATTAGTAAAGCTACTGAAGAAATCATACCTCCTGTAACAAAAAGGAAGAAGCAGGAATGGATGACAGACGTGATTTTAAAACAAATGGAAAAGCGTAAAACAGTAAAGAGATGGTTAGAAGCTTATGACAAATTAAACAGGGAGGTGCATATAAGGTGTCGGCAAGCAAAGGAGTGTATGTATATGAAACAGTACGAAGAACTGAAAAGAATGGAGTAGACCAATCCACAGAAGTTGCATGATATGGTGCGACGGGTAATCTAAAGTAAAAGGAATGTTACACCCAGCTGCATTGAAGCAAAGGATGGAAGTATTTTAGCTAACCAAGAGGAAATGTTACATCGATGGAAAGAGTATATAGAAGAGTTGTTTGCTGATAATGGAGGAGAAATAAATATTTCCTACAAACAAGATGGCAACCCGATTTTAAAAGTGGAAATAGCAAAAGCTGTAAAGAACATGAAAAGAGGTAAAGCTGGGGGCCCGGATGGGATTCTGGCAGAAACGATCTTGGCACTAAAAGAGTTTGGAAAGAACAAATATCAAGATTAGCAAATAAAATGTATGAGGAAGGTCATTTTCCAGAGATAATGTGCAGATCTATCTTTATCTCTCTACCTAAGAAAACGGGGGCTACGAAATGTGAGTTTTTCAGAACAAACAGCTTAATGAGCCAACTAACAAGGCTGATTCTTAGAGTTTTTCTAGGTAGGCTGCGTAGTCGAACAGTTGGAGAGGTAGCAGAAGTACAGTACAGTTTACAGCCATATTCGTACTGAAAATATTAGCAGATAAAGCACTTAGTATACAAAGAGTTTGAAAACCCAGGTTTGAAAAAAAGGAAGATTTTTGTCACAACGTGGATCGAAAAGTACCTGATACCTGAAGAATCTTTTGATTTTCGTACAACTGATACCACCACGGACTGGGGACACTTATTAGGTGATTTTGGTGGTAATTCAAATTTTCTCAATTGGATGATACATGCTCCCTTCACTGAGCCTATCTTTCACTGTTTAAAGTTGTAATCTGCTATTTCAAGAAGCAGAGACATCATATGGTTACAATAAATACTAGAAATGATTCTACCCTTTCCCCAATCCACATTACTAAAACAATAAACTACGTGTTCCACAACAATTTCAAGTTCTAATTTAATATTTTGAATTAGAAATTGATACAAACTTTGTAATGTTTTACTTTGATTTGCAAGCGCCTTCTCTTTCAAGTTGTAAGTGAAAGACATGTTGCTGAGAAACTGGCTCTTTCAGGCCTCGTTTTGACATAAACATTATATCATCCCACTCGGGATCCGTCTATTAATGTGCACATTATATCAATAATGAAAAAGTGGAAACTAACCTCTCTCCCTAGCGGTCCTTCGGCCTAGTCAACTGAACCGATTAGTTGTAAAATAGAAAACTTTCCTATATTTTTGTACTTTGTTCCATACCATAATAATTGATATCAATATATAGCACCATTTTCCCAGTGACTTGCCTTTCCTGTATCAAAATTGGAATCTTTTGCATATATGGATTCTACAACTTCGATATTCTTCCTTATCTTTTAAAATGAAATGATTTAGAGAAAATATAGTCAAGCGTGGATCAATTGGATCTTCTTGGATAAGGCAAAATAGTCCTACTTAAACAAAGTCTAACTTGCACATGAGTTGAATATTTTCAAACTTACAAAAAAAATACTCGTAAGGTAGAAATTTTACGATGTACCCACTATGTCAAAAACCAAATTCACTTTGAACATGCGTACACTAAACGGTATTTGATAAAGACTAATCACAGATCGTCGTTTGGTACAAATGTTTCGGCACTAATAAGGAGTAATTCAATTCTGCTTGCCTAAGCCAACATTTCTTGTGCACATGCAGAGTAATCAAATACAAATGCCTAGCATCTCAGGACATCAAGAGACTCATGGGCCTCTGCGTTTGTTGGTACCTTTGTTAGTTCTTGTGCCCTCTCATTGGTCTCATCTGAATCGATTTCTGCAGAAGAATCTTTACATAAAAAATTGACAATTTCGGTCTCAATAATGACTCGATGACTCTATCGGCATTGTTATCAACCTCAACGTACTCATTAAATATGTTTAAATTATCTGCTCAAAAAATTTCGTTTAATCTATCCCAACTATTAGCAGTTAAAGATAGATCATCGTGATCTTTGCACAAACCACATTTTTGACGACAATTCTTTATGGTCGATTTGTTGAATTTGGTTCAGTTTGCTTTCATGAGTCTGACAATCAGTGCATCCATAATGTTCCACTTGAAATCAACGTCAGCTTTTGCAGCTTCTGGATAAAGATCAGCCAGAATTTGAATATAATCCAGTTTCAATTCTCTATGATTAATTCATTCCTGCATCCATGGTCTGGGTAATGCTTGTCATATTAGGGGAAGGACAGAAAAATAAGCTCGATTACTTAAAATTAATGTCTGGTTGTGCTGTACAATTGTCCACTACAGGAGCAATTTTTATCTTTTCCATGTTCATTTTGAAATCAAGCTTTTGCATGCATTAAGTAAATAGAGTAACTATCACCCATCCATAACAGGGGCAAGGGATTGACATTCTTAAAAGCTCGAGGCTTTGCACATTTTTCAACTGCATAAGAGGCAATTTTCCTGTGTAATTCATGTTTGCCCTAACTAAAACTGTGATGCGTGCTTTTGATTGGTTTCCTCCGTGATTTTTTTCGATTGAAAATCCTAAGGATTAATTTTGCAGCATTTGCAAAAATAACCCAGTTTAATCAGCAATGAAAATATTTTCAGGCTGACAATGCTGAAGCATGTTCTTCGGCAGCAATCAAATATTTTATCAATCTTAGCAGTCATCTGTGGAAGGCGTATTTGATATATAAACATAGGCTCTTGCTTGTTTACAACATTTAGTCCAATAGAAACTTAGGATTTATCATCTTGTGAATGAAACGTCACTGCACCAAGGTCCAAAATTGCAGCTAGCTCTTCTAATGCACCAGGGAAACTTCATTGATGGATGCGAAGCTTGTTTTGAATTTTAAGCTTTGTTAAGCCTAGCAGGAACTGTGTTTACATGCTATTTTTACTTCGATTGTTCTATGGTTTTGGAGCAACAAAGGAACATACANTATTATGCTTGGACTATACGCATTATGTTGTAACTGAATAATCTTATGAGAGATAAAGCGGTTACCTCTAGCCTTACGCTTCTCAGTGAGTTTTAGAGACTACTTTATCAAAATCAACCTGCCAAGAGCTTTTAGCATGCAAACCGGAGTTCTATGTCCTGAGGGGTTAATTAAAATCCAACTAAACCACACGACTGGGGCTCCTCCCGCGGAGTCTTTATAAAGCTCTTAAAACATGTTTGCAAATATCGCTGATATTAGTTGCCAACAAAACAATAGGCTATTGAAATTAAGTGCATTGCAGCAGTCAAATATTTTATCAATCTTAGCAGTCATCTGTGGAAGGCGTATTTGATATATAAACATAGGCTCTTGCTTGTTTACAACATTTAGTCCAATAGAAACTTAGGATTTATCATCTTGTGAATGAAACGTCACTGCACCAAGGTCCAAAATTGCAGCTAGCTCTTCTAATGCACCAGGGAAACTTCATTGATGGATGCGAAGCTTGTTTTGAATTTTAAGCTTTGTTAAGCCTAGCAGGAACTGTGTTTACATGCTATTTTTACTTCGATTGTTCTATGGTTTTGGAGCAACAAAGGAACATACACTAAGGAGTATTTCAACTCAAACGCTTCTCGATTCAATCCTTCTTAGTGTTTTGACTGTTTGTATCACTTGGTTGGGACGTCGTGGATGATGAACCTGAGATTGCTATTTATTTAATTGCTTTGATAGATTCTGAATCATCGCTCTTCTCTGGTCGACCCAAATCAGAGGTATCCTTGTCTATCATCCTTTTACAAGTTGTTTCGTCCATACTCTCGAGTTTACGTTTCCTCTCATTGCCTATCTTTTTCTGTCGAGTTGCATTTTGAATAGCTTCTTTCGACTCCTTCTTTAACCGCTACAGTGTTGCTAGCGTGGTTAATATTTCCTTACGATCACTTTCAGAGGTTTGTCAAGTCTTGTTTTCGGGAAAGTGATACCAGAATCTCATGTTCTATGTTAATTTTTAAGTTAATTTTTTTTATTTAACTTCTTTTGTTTTCATGTTAGTTTGGGTTTTGGGAGGTGTATCGGGTGGAGTGGTGATTGTTTTGTGATGGAGGAGAAGGTGCTGCGTCAGTCCACGATGGCGATTACGTGAAATTCAATTTAACAAGCTTGCCTTAGTAGGTGGACTCCCAAACGTGGCTGTCTTATAATACAGAATACACTTTAAGTCAACAAAAACAAAGAAGCAAAGAAAGTAATACATATTAATATTATTAAGGTACATTTCAAAACCATATTCTCAGTAAGCAGCCACTGTGATATTAATCAGGTGTGGAGTCATCGTAGGAAAGCAGCTACGCATGCATACACATACCGAAATTCTAAGCCTCCCAACACTTTTAAAAGTTTTTTTTAACTCCACAAAGCCTGTTTATTCTATGATGTATCCAAGCTTCTAATTTTTGCGACCAGGATGGATTATCACGCCATCATTTTTTTAACAAATGCAACACCATAAGAACGAAATATTTAAATAAACATTTTTTCGAGGTTACGCAACGGAGTCAGTTTGGAACCCCACATCTCTTGAAATTGTTGTAACAACTTCTCACGTGAATAGATTGATATCCCCAACCTCTAACCATTAGGTAATTTTTCAATGATCCCCTAACTTTAAAGCATTTCCTTTCTTTTATTTTCGGTCTTGTACAAAGGAATTAAATATGTTTTTGATTGCCTTATTTTTTAATTCAATTTTAGAGTTAATTACTTTATTATAGACCAATTTCAAGAGATGAGAAGCATGGTCATTCATTGGAATAATTTACTTATTAGCAGTGAAATGTGGCTTCTTGACAGTTACTACCATGTGTGTATAGAATTTAAGAAAATCAGGGCCTTGGCGCGGAAGAAGGATAATCATCCTTCTTCTGTGGTTTTTGTGACAAACAAAAACAAGAACATCCAAAACCATTAACTTGAGGAGACAAAGCTTCTCGTTAAAAGCAGAGCTACTCCAACACTCATTCGACTTTATTAGTAATTCTTATCATGTGGTAGCGGTTTCCACAAACCGCAAACAGCAGGATTAAAGCAACCAAGAACGAAGAAGCAAGAAATATAAACTATAGCCTTTCCACTTTCCCTTCCTTATAATGCTTTTTTTCCCCGATTTTCTAAATTACAGATAATAGTCCTTAGATACAGAAGATTTGGTCAAAGTACTACTATTTAAAGTCTGCAATCACGATTTAAAAAGTTTACGCAACACTTGCACTGGACAAAATTAATCCCTTAAGGTATTATAACTAGACGTCTCTATGTGGTTTTCTTAGAGCTATTATGCAAGGTTTATGTACCCTATTCCCCCGCATATAAGCCCACCCTGCATAAAAGCCCATGGGCTTATACCCGGGTATAGGCCCACTGGGCTTATAAGCGAGAGACATTTTCAAGAATGACATTTTTCATTTAGAAGGATACTTTTCATTAGACGATCTTTTCTCTTCCAACAATATCTTTTATAATACACTCTGCTTTTCCAAGATATTTATCTGGTCCTTTCAGAAAGTAATTGCATGGGACCTCCGAACCATTCCCTTGCTTATTTTCTCTTCGACCACATACTGTAGCTTTCATTTTTCCTCTTGAGTTTAATAGGTAACAGCAATATCGCGAAATTTCTCTTGGAACATGATGACCAACAACAGTTTTGTTCTTTAAAACTTTGATAGCATATTTATCATGAGAATTTTTTGGTAAACACGTCAAATCTTCACCTAAAACGGGCGACCAAACTTCTTTGTACACATGATGACCAGTAATAAAACTTTTAAAAGTAATACTGTAAGGTTTGTATCCTGATGTTCTTGCCATGATATTAAAGTGTAACGCTTGCAACAGTGAGAACAGTTAGATTATTCGTTTGTAAACGTTCAAAATAGCAATCGAACGTAGATAGGAGAAATAGCAATCGAACGCGAAAAGGAGAAATATCATTGGAACGCGCAGTGAAAATTCTTTTTAAAGATGGAAGCTAGGAAAAGCTACACGTTGAGCTTTAAGAAAACAGTATTGAAAACATTAGATGAAAACAATGGAAATATTTCAGCAACATCTAAAATTTGTTCTGTAGATAGAAAGAACATTCGTCGATGGAAAAACCAACGCACAACAATAGAAAAAGTTTGCATAACCAGGGGTGTGAAGTCTCGATCTAAAAGACGAATAAGGCTGACGAAGGCAAAGTTTCCACTCCTTGAAGATGCTCTTGTGCAATATGTAAAAGAAGAAAGAGGAAAACGTCAAACCGTTACAGGAAAAATGATTAGAAGAAAAGCAACAACACTTTTTCCAAATATTTATCTTAATCCAGCAGAAACGTTCAAGCCATCAAATGGTTGGCTTACTCGAATGCTAAACAGAAATAATCTGAGATACCGCCGTGTTACAAGTGCAGGACCAAAAAAATACCTGTAGATGCACCACAACGAGCAGACCGTTTTCTGGCTGAGATGAAAGATTTCTCCAAAGATTACGAAATTATTTTAAACATGGATGAAACTCCATGTTATTTGGATGTGCCGAGATCTACAACCTACGATTTCAGCAGCATTCAAACTGCAAAAGTTGCAACAACAGGACATGAGAAATTAAGATTTGCTGCTGTGTTAACTGCAGGAGGTCAGAAGCAAGGTGATGAATATAAGGCTTTCAAACTTCCACCAATGATTATTTTTAAGAATCTGAAGAAAGCTCCAAAAGGAACATATTCACCAGGAATGGTAATAGAGGGATCAAAAGGAGGAACAATGAGAAGGGACATGATGTTAGGTAAACACAATGGTTTGTTCAAGAAACGACCAGGGTGTTTTTTAAGCAAACGAAAAGCTTGTTAATCATGGATATTGCGAATTCACACATGGGTGATGAAGTTGGTTCAGCGTTTCAAAATCTTGAGACAGAAGAATATCGATGGTAGAATGACCCCACTGCTTCAATTCTTAGATACCCACGTCAACAAGTCTTTCAAAGACCGGTTAAAAGGATACGAGGGCCGACTGGATGAATTGCGGTGAAGTGGAGTATACAAGGACGGGAAAGAGGAGAAGAGCGTTTTATGAAATGGTGGCAAAGTGGGCTCAAGAAGCATGGAAGTAGGTTCCGAATAAAATGATCGTTAGTGGCTTCAAACCATGTGGTTATATTGAATGGAATGGTAATTTAGATGTTTTACACTCTCATTTAAAAGGAACGATAAGGAAACGAGCTGTTCCATTGAGCCTTATTCTTGAAGTGAAATAAATGATGTTGGCAAGTGAAGAGAAGGTTCTAGAACAACCAACAATCAATGAAGAACAACCCACAATCGATGCAGAACAACCAATAATCGATGAAGAACAATCAAGCAACGAAGAGGATGAAAAACAACAATATTACGAAATCGAAGTCGATTCGGACGAATGTTCAGAAGAGACAGACATTGAAATTGACTAAGTTTAGAGTGCTGTAAAAGCACCAGTAGTTCATTAGAATGATTAAAGAAAAAAATAATTATTGAAATATGTCATTTTTTTAATCCACCTTTGCTGATTTTGAGTCAAAAATTTATAAGCCCATGGGCTTATATACGAGAGCGTTTTTCAGGTAGCGAAATTCAAAATCTTAAAAAATTCGCTTATAGGCCCATGGGCTTATATGCGGGGGAATAGGGTATACATTACTCTCAAAGATATTTTATTACAATATCTTTTATTTGTGATACCACAAAATTCACCTTTAGGGTCTTTGATTGATGGAACCCTTGGTAAACAGTAGGCCTATTTTTGTCTTTCACAGATATGCAGCTATGAAAGACCCGAAAGGAAGCAACAGATCAAGAAAAAGTGGGACAGAAAGCACGCAAGACACCATAAAATGCAAGACATACGGATCGCTCCTCCAGTACCCTCCGTGGGAAACCCTTCCTTTTGGGTTGGTCATCAGCCAAGGCTCAAGCATCTCGAGATCCCTACCCTGCATGGTTGGGCCCCATAGCCGAAGACCCCACCAAGGAGAGACCAGAGCTTTACACTTGATCTTAGCCAAAAGGGCTAGAAGCGATCTTGAAATGAAATTCACCTATAAGATAGAAAGCAATGGGCTGCTTCTAACTGTAAAAAAGCCCTCATACCATCAGTACCGCAGAAGTTTATTTCACATTTTACTACAATATTTATATTCACAATATTTTGAACCAACAAAAAAATCTTGAGTCGGTTTGTAATAAAAACGGGTTTTGCGAGCAATCTGATCAGTTAGCAAAATGCAAATCTTTTCATCGAAAGGCAATAATTCAACTTTGCTTAAAATGATAAAGGACTTTTGTTTTGCTAAACCAACATCTAAAGTAGATATACTCATTATGCTATTTAGATTTATGTTATATCTGTTTATAATTTTATTATTCGTTTATTAGTCAAAAATTCATCCAGCATGATCAAATCTATATAATGCTTAATGCTGTTATCGACAAGAGTCTTGTAATATAGAAAGATTGTGAATTACGGTAGAAAAGAAACAAAAACAAAATATCAAAGTATGAGAAGGGTAATCAATTTCTTCAAGGGTGTACATTACAAAAATGGGCAGTTTAGCTTAATGTAAAAGAAAAACGGAGGGATTATTATCGGGATTAAGATAGAAAAAAGAACGTCATGGGAACAAATTGCAAAAAAAAGTAAATAAAAATAGTAAAAGCAAAAAACACCCTCCATAACAATTAAGTACATTGAAAAATTAGGGGTGCTATTAAAAATGTTCTATGATAAAATTATTAAAATCAGTCTTTTCCAAACCGGGAGCCTCAAATGGAAGAGAGTTGCAGAGTAAAGCTCTTTTGTAATAAAAGCTTTTTCTTGTACATTTAGATTTCAGGCTTTAACTTCCTTAAAATTCTGCAATTGTTCTTGGCTTAGGCAATCGATAAGCCTTAGATCATAAACAGTGCAATTTATTCCTCTTGTGCTAGGAGTAGCTTTAAGCGTTGCTGTCATAAGAACTTCCTTAAATGTGTGTAGTTCACTAGGAATACCTCGTTGTTTGGTTTCACTTGAGCAAACCAATTCGTCAGACACACTTCTTAAACCATTTAATATGTAATTGGCAAACTCAAAAGGTAATACAATAAGGTGATTACAATAGTCACTTTTGCCTGTTGGACACTTACACTTTGCATTAAAATCACCGTCTTTTTCCTTATGTAAAGTCGGTTCTACAATTCTGAACTCCTTTTTCGCACTTGCCTTACATTTGTCTTTGACGTAAAACAGATCTTCCCTAATACTAATTAAATCAACTTAAGATAAATATGTCTCTCCCCTTAAATTCCCTTCCCCTGTCTAGTGTTTTTATTATCTTCTTAGGATTTTTCACTGTTTCTTCTGCAATTGTCGATGTCAGTAATTGTTATAGTGGGTAGATCATTTAAGAATTTACCCTATGATAAAAAAACATTACTTTTTGCTATATCAGTTTCAATGCTTTTAGTAATGTCTGATATTATCAGGGAGAGGATGCTTCAGGAACAGCATACCTTCTAACGAAAATTAGGAAGAAAAATATTCGGTCTGTGTGCGAAGATCTTTTTTCCGTTCATTGCCCATTCCTATGCAGGAGGCTGTCTGATAATGAGGCCAATTAAGTAACAAATAACCTGGAGACTAAGTAATAGAAATTTCAGGGAAGTCACATCCTTCACTATGGTGGGTGAGGTATCAGCAATTTATGTTTAAAATGTAGTGGATTAAAACCAACTTCAATCCTAAGCTTTGAGAAAAATATGACTGATCAATTGCCAGCAGGGTTTTTCTAAAGAAGAGACAAAGATTGCTAATCTTAGTTCTGTAGATCCCTTATGCCTTTGGAATTAGCTGTCTTAAAGGTATTCACTTGCATTAGTGAATACCTAAAGACGAGGAGACTAACATTCCTTGTATATTTATTGAAAAACACCTTTTATTATAATTATGAAGAAACATTTACTTCCAGATGCCGACACTGTCCGCAGCATCTGATAGAGTGATAAAAGTAATCTCGAATAATTGCCCGCAAGATGAATACGTAAAATTAAAATCTGACTTGATCTGAGCTCTCTGTCATTGAAAAGGGCCCGCGTAACCACCTTTTTACCCATAACTGCCACCAATGTGGTCATATAAAAAATGACATAAAAAGAACTTTCCAACGGCTTTGGAAAGTCCTAGCATGGTTAACTTGGGCTTTTTACTTTGCCTGATTAAATTAAGTTTTACATTTTATGTTCTTATCTTTCTCTCCGTGATCCCCATGTTTGTCATTTGGCTGTAGGCCTTACCTTAAAGATGACAAAACAATAATATCATCTTTATTAATCTCAAGGTTCCAAAGTGCCTTTACACAAAATTTGAGCTTGCTAAGTTTCCTGGTTAAATTCATTTTTTACTTTTAGGTCTTAATCTTTCGTAACGGACACACATGAGACCTTGTTCAGCACATTGACGCCGATATTTAAATACAGCACTGCCTACATTTAGCACAAGCTGCAAAATAGTTTTACAGCAAATTTAGAGCTTTCTGCATTTCCAGTTGAATTAACTTTTTGGTTGTATATCTCTGCCTCTATGTCAGGACCACATTAACCCCGATCTTAGCTTGTTGAAAAATAATATTGTCTAGTCTGGGTTTAGTGCAGTACTGCAAAGTACACCAAATTTGGGCTTTCTATTTTGCATTGGGTAGAATTGCATTTAGACCGTGCACCAGTGCATATACATACATGTATACAGACTTTTAATTTTAGAATATTAATTGCTACTAAAATCTAATGACTATCCTAAATGAGGAATTGGCCTTAAAAACCTACACACTTATAAAACATCACACACTAAGCTAACCTTAGGTTGCTGATCTTTGCCTACCCCTAAATTCCCCTAAATTTAAGTACGTGAGATGATTAAAGTAGGAAACTAGGGATCTGGAGCTTAAATTTTAAAAAAATATGGTTCTCAAGGTTTTTAAATTCAAATATGTTAACATCTGTATCAGAGGTGTGTTTGTGTGTTTAGTTGGGGGTGGCGAGAAGGAATAGTACATTGGTTACGTAATTTCACAACATCGAAGTTTGTACTCCTGTCTTTAGTATGGAAAAAGCAGCTGGGTACTTCAAATTTCAATTTTCAAAGTATACATGTTTATAAGGTATAATTCAGCAAAACGTATCAAAAAAATTGAGCCAAGCACATTGTTATTGTTTTAGTTCTTTATGAAAACTTTTTTTTCCATTGCAGAAAAGACAACTACCAGACGTACAAACAAGAAATGTCCAAAAGTTGTTTCAACTGTGGTAAGTGCATTTTCCACTAATTAACAAATAATATTCTTTTCCTCTATACTTTTAGCGGAAACTAAAAGAACCTGATCGGGAAAAAAATTTCCATCGTCTTTCTTTGAATTTACTTGTGCAGGGAAATCATAAAAGGCAACCCTGCCCAAACAAGCGAATTAGTTAAACGGGAAAGAAGCATTAAAATATCAGAGTTTGCTGGCCAAAGATGTGTAAGATTGATCGGATTGTAAAAGTTTTGATGAAGAGCTTGCCAAAACAATATGTAGGTATTGCAGTTGCAAGAGCGTGTTGTTTAGAAATTCGTAATAAAATTTTGTGGCTGTCAAAAGTGACCAACCTTGATTGAAAAAATCGGGTATTTCAATGCATTGGAAACAAAATCTTTCTTTGTGAGGCAACAAAGCGCAGAGGCGCCTACAAGGCAAGGTATCATATTCATATCGAAAATTGCTCAACTCTTATCGCAAGTAGTTTCAATGCAGGTCATAAAAATATAGAAAATTTGACGAAACATCAATAGTACAGAAAGTGGTGGACTCCACACTCGAATTCATGACTTTAACTAAGTACATGGAATAGCTGTAGTACATGGTAGACATACAGTTGCAACAAAGTATTGTAATATCAAAAAATTTGGATTTGGACATACGATCCTATTTATGTCGGTTTCTTAAAATATTGTAAAAAATAAGTAAAGGTAGATATTTTTTATCCTATTTTAAGGACCTTACAGTTGATGTGGTTTTATAAGTTTCACTTGTAAATGTGTGATATTTCTTTCAGGACGAAGTTAATAATACAGCGTGGTAGAGACAGAGACTGGCAATGGAGGAGAAGCGTTAACCGTTGAAGATGCTAAGGCTGATTGAAAAAAAAGGAAAAGAAAAGTTAAAACGCCTGAAAGCTCTGAACTCACTATAAGCAAAGGGGGAAACACTATCTAAGTTATGTATAGTATCTTGCAGATAACAAGAAATTTTATTTTCCAGTTGACCAAAGTATATGTTCCTCGGCTTAAAAAATATACTTTTTAATCAGAAAGTCTTTATATCTTTAACAGAAACTAATTTCAGAAAACTAATTTTGAAATAAAGGCAAACGGACTGCATGATAAATTTCTATGACCGGGATTCTAATTAAAATTCAGCCACGGTGTAATTATGAGCCGGTCGAAGGTCATAGTCAGCGAAGGTGACTTTACATTGTGCTCTGGCGGTCACTTTCACTTTGACCAGCTTTACTTTTCTATTTTATTAAAGTTATTTTGAGACATAATGAGTTACTTTGTAAGTACGGTAAAGTAATAATCAGCAAATAAATGCCTTATAATATATCTATCTAATTATATTTGCAGTCTCAGAAGAATAGCAAAATTTCTTAAGTAAAAAACGACATTTTAGGGACTGGAAATTTACATCTGACAAATCAAATAAAAGCCAAGTATATTGCCGTAGCTGTGAACAGATATACAGTTCATTTAATTTCCTTTCCAAATATCGCAAACGGAAGCACCCATCAGACGAGCCATAGCGAGCGAAAAGTTGCCTAGAGCCGTTTGCAGTGCTCCGACTTTAGATTGTTTAAGTTGTCTTACTTACCTAAATTGAGCTAAGCTATACAAGGCTGATCGTTTACAATTATTTGAGAGAAGTCAAAATAACGGGATAAAGTGACTCTTTGTCATCATGGGAATGGAAATTACAATTTTGAGGATAAAAGTCATGATTATTTCAAACTTATCCCCGCACTTTTACTGATTTGATTTCGATACCTTTTGTGCAACTCAATTAAAATAGTATCGAAAAACGGGAAATAGAATAATCGCCAAAAACCATAGATTACTGCGGTGTTTTCTTCTTGATTCTGTGTAGCAGTGCTGTGACGGAAAGAAACAGCAATAACTATTTCTCTGTCTCAAAATCTGGTAGGCACAGCAAGAATCCTTTTTGGGGAGCATGAAAGTCTTCATGAATTCCACAGTTGACGGCCTGCGTTGCGTCGACTGCCATGACCATATCCAGATCTTCTCGTTGCAAATACTCGGCTCCATATCTATAGCTTGATATTGGGCTCCCAAAACTTTCGTTTTATTGTAAAAAAATTCACTGCAGAAGACTTGGAAAAGATCAACAGTGTAATGTTATTTTCTGTCAGAGACATCCTTGTACCACCGAGTATTCTCTTGTATTTAGAAAAACTTCTTTCTACTTCGGCAGAGTTAATTGGAGCTTTCTTCAGCGCCATAACTTCAGCAACTGTGTATTTGGATTCATCTGGTGTCCGTAATTCCTCTAAGCCTTTGTTTTTTCCTAAAACAGTAACTAGTTTTTTGAGTGCAGGCGCATCAAATCTTTGTTTCAGTTGATCCAGTTTTGTTATTGCATCTTCAACTGTAGTTGTTCGCCCTTCGATTTCTTTAATGTGGCTAACAAGTGGAACATAATTTTCAGTTATATTCTCCCTGTTTTGTTTTTAATATCAGAACTGCGCATCGCATGTTTCATGTCACGAATAGCAAGTGCCTCCCTGTTTTCAAATCCATTAACAATTTATTTTATTTTATCCAAATATTCCGAGTAATATTTCATGGCCTGCAACCAGGTACCCCAGCGACTAATAACTGGGTTTGGCGGGAGAGGAATGTTCTGTTCGTGTAGTGCACTCCGCCTGCACGGAGCGTTTTTGAAAACCTTCTTTATGGCGGATCTCCACTAGACGATTTTTGTGACGATCGTCCTAAAAATTTCGACAATTTTTCTCACAACATTTTCAACAATTTCGTACAGGAATCTCCACTATCAGACGATTTTTTGGCGGTTTTCTGTAAACGAAAAACACAACTCGTAATGGCTGCCGTAAATAAAAGATATGTTCTCTATTTGCTGCTTCGTCGAAGGAAATTACTTCTTTATTATCAGCGTCAGAAAATGCTTAAGCAGAATAACGAAACTATAAAAAAGAAACGTCGGTTCTGGGTAAGAAAGCTCTACGAGAAAAGAAATAGAAAGGGAGAATTTCAGCTTTTGATACAAGACTTACGACTTCACGACCACGAAATGTTCTTCAAGCACTTTCGTATGTTCCCAGAAACATACGAAATTTTGCTAAAATTAGTTTACCCCGACATTAGGAAGAGTACAACTAATATGAGAGAGCCCGTTGAACCTGACCAGAGACTAGCAGTCACACTGCGATATTTAACTTCATTATTGGCGGCCATGCTGAACTGATGAAATCGCTGCAAGCGTTTTTTCTGAAATCTGATTGGCTAATTCTTTGACGATCGTGAAGCGTACGACGAAAAGTTAAATCTGTTTTAACTTTTCGTTAGAACCAAAATCGTCAGAAGTTTCGTCAGAAAAGCTTATTTTTTGCTACTGCGCATGTGTCGTCGCGAATTCTCATGACGATCGTTACAAAAATCGTCTAGTGGAGATCCGCCTTTACTCTGAAAATTAACTTGTCCACTTCCGGATTATCTTCTCTAACCTTTTCACAAACACGACTAATATTATGCGCGAGACAACCCACGTGCATAAG
Organism: Morbakka virulenta; assembly: GCA_003991215.1. Taxonomy (NCBI): domain Eukaryota; kingdom Metazoa; phylum Cnidaria; class Cubozoa; order Carybdeida; family Carukiidae; genus Morbakka; species Morbakka virulenta. The sequence goes on from RDPX01000122.1 coordinate 2,148,243, forward strand.
TTTCGCACAAAACGATTTTAATCCCTGGACTGCTTTGTTCATATCCGGTGAACTGTCTGTTAGACATACTAAAATATTGTCGAAAGATATTTACATTAAATGTATACTCTCGAGTAAAAAGCGGCCTACTGTCACATTGTTAGTGCTGTCCAAAAAGCCAACGTCTATTAAAAACGAAGTTCTGTTGTCATTAAATAGTCCCATTCAAGCCCGGCGCCTTGATTTTGAAAGTGAGGGGACCCACCGATATAGTGACTAGGAAGACGCAACCATGGTTTGCGCCGATGGTCGGGAATTTTCGATTTTTATCGGACTCATTTGGCTAAAATCGTTTCCTTTTTATTTTGATTTGCCGAAAAATAATGGATTTTTCTTTGCAAAGAAAACATAGAAATGAAGCAAGAAAGAACTTTTCAATTTTTTTTTTAAGTTTTAAAGATCCTCCGTAACAAATTTTCCAAAATAATTATATCGCATCTTTTGAGAATCAACAAAAAAATATCCTACTTTGACAAAATCAACTTTTTCAGTTAAATTCTTATAGGTGTTCAGGATTGCCAGTGAGTTAAACCTCTTCTGTTTCATGGTCGAACGCAACCATTTTTTTAACCTCCGTGCTGTAGAAAAGGATATTTCGGGTGTTGCTATCATTGCATCGTTAACGAGAAGAAGTTTGTCGATTTTGATGACGTTTGGCATGAGCTTCATTTCGTTCTGTCTTGCTTTCATTATTGCGAAGATTTCAGCTGCATGCGTTGGGCTTTCTCCCTTTGAGATGTTTTTCAGAATTTCTAACTCTGCATCACGAGGATAGAATATATTTAATGCGGTCAGCACTTCGTCGTACGATTTACTTTCTTTGCCTTTGAAAAGGAGCTGGTCAAGAGCTGAAAACGCATTGTAGCTCTCTTAATCAAATCTTGTCATCAAGGCTGAGCTGACAGAATCGATGGCTTCATTATAAATCTCTCTATAATGGTCTTCGGATGTTTTGGGGTGGTGTACGGGAGTATCTTGTTTGTAACCTTCGATATACACTAATGTCGAATAGTTGGGCCTCTTTCTTTTGCGCGGCAAGGCTGGAAGTGAAACATTTGATTTTAGCAAGGACTTCTTGATAACTGACGCGTAGAACAGCTTTACATTTTCTTCTGACCTCATATGATCCACGGTTTCTTTCGTCAGCATTGCATGTCGGTGGCCACTTACTGACATACTTTCTTTGTGCAAACTTTTGGACAGATTGTCAGTCAAACTGAATGATCTCTGTCCTAAACATATGCCAAAGAAAAACGAAAAACTCTTCATATGGGCTTGGCAAACAATAATTCTGGATCTAACTTCCTTTGTCAGATTTTCTGCAAGGCAAAGATACAAGAGTGCCTGCAAATTCGAGTAGCTGTCCATGATTTTTTGGATGCAGCTGGCACGCACTGTCCAACGAGTTTCGGACAATTTTCCCAATGACGCTCCATCGTCGATTT
>RDPX01001220.1:0-10618 GCA_003991215.1 Morbakka virulenta
AACTCCCATCGGTCTAGCCTTCAGCGTTATAATATTTTAAGAAAAATTTGTTCTCATGACGGCGCTTTGAAATTAGTTTACTCTTTTCGTTTAAAAGTTTGTTTGGAGTTTCACTTGTAGTTTCAGAAAACTTTGCATACAAACAGAGTGAGCAACGTTTTCTTTCATTGGAAGACTATGGCAAAGATGTTATGATTATCCATTTTGAAGATTGTTCTTTTGGTTTTTCTTTTAATCCCCAGACGTGATAAGACAATGTAGTTTCTTTTGCATACATTTAGTTTTTTATGGTCTTGGTAGGGTGGTTGTACCTGTTTTTCTATTCTCTTCCTGGTAAAAAGTTTACGTCAGTTGCGTACCATTTCCTGTCCAGGGCGCAGTTGGTTTTCCTCTGGCAATTACAGCTTTTGTTGTCGTCCTTCTTTTCTGGCATTACTTTTTATGATTCAATTTTCTTAAGAAAAAAACCAGAGAGCGGAAAGTTGATAGAGTATGCAAGGGTGCAGTTAAGAGTTGCAGATGTCGGTTTCCAAATAGACATAGCAACCAACCTTCCAGAAGTTGATTTTTTGGACATCATATTCAATGTAACGAACAATGCTTACCCGACATTTAAGAAACCCAAGGAAAATTTCATCTATATCAATACTTTTTTAATTTCTTCCAAAACTCTGTCTACCATGGTGTTATACATGTCATCTACATCAGTACCCTCTATGTTTACTTCAACATTAAAATAAAAAGAGGCTGATTCTGTGATTGTTCCAGTTTCACTTACAATGCTCATCCTATCCATATTACATCAAAGACTAAGGTTTACCTTCATCCTGCGGTTGTTCCTCAGAAGATTAAATACTGCAGGTTTCACCTCATGCAAGAAAGAAGAGGGGTCATACCCCTCCTCCTTTCCCACATAGTGTACTGTGTTGCAAATCTCCTCAAACCAGATTTATTCTCTTTCATTTCTAAAGCACCATCTTCATTTATCTAATTCTTAACATAATCAGCTAGTGAAGGTTTTGGTTTTAGATCTGATGATTTTTTTGTCCCAATCAATGAAGTCATCAAGATTTTTTCTCACAAAATTAGTCGTCTGCAGCCTTCTTCTTACCCCAGTCAAAGCCTTTCTGACTTCTTTCAATGCAGGCTTGACATATCAGTAAGTAGCAGATAGCACTTTATTGGGTCTCGGTGCTGGTAGAAGTCTTGGTACTGGACCCGGTCTTGAAGCAGGTTTTGTGAGAGAGACAAGTATTGATACACCCGGTGCATCTAACAAATCTTTCAACTTAGCCTTTCTCAGTCTTTAATATCTGCGCTGCCCTTGTGAGGGGGAAAGCTCTTGTTTCATTTTTTTCATATTTATAAGCAAAGAAGGGTTAAAAAATCACCCTGATTGTTTTCCTTTCTGTCTTAGCCTGTCTTCACGCTGCTTGCATTGTTAAAGTCCCTATTCTTAGCTACCCATTTTTTATGATTGGTATACATGATTCTTTGAATTTTAAGGGTATAACTCTTGTCGACTTTGTTCTGTTGTAACATGACAATCAATTGTGTATGATTCATTTTGTGACAATAACTAATACCCCGTTGAAGGACTGTAGGGATCTTATCTAAATCTGCCATTTCCTCGTATTCAACAGACATACCTTTTTTATATACATATATTATTTTCTTAAATCATTTTCAATCTAATACAATTCTAGTTCCACACACCATTTTCAAACTTAATCCCGTAATTCAAACTACTTGGAGAAGGTGAAGGGGTATTAAGCTGTTTATCACTTAACTCCGTTTCGTTTTGCAGAAGATTCTGTAATCTTCTTTTTAATTTCACTAGCAACCTTGTCAACAACAGCCTTTGCTACCTTCCCACTCTGATCTACGACTGCTTTTTGGCTTGATTTTACAACTGATTCTTTGACCTTAAAACTTTGAGTGTTTTACTTGCATTCTTACTTGCTATTTTACCAACAATGTCAAAACTACTGTTTCCCCCATACACATATTGATGGTTAACTATTACGTTTCATCATCATATTTTAAGAAGCAGATATTGCTTTATCCAAACAGACTGGTGTTCATTTGTTTATATTGCTGCATGTCACTAATACCCTTTCTCAAGAGTTCATCAGCGATTGCCACTATCTCATTTTGAGTTGTTCTATTTCCAGTTTGATACTCAGCAACCAAAAACGTCAAGTGAAAAAGAAGTCTATTAGGGTCAGAACTCAGATAAACAGGGCCGCTAGCTTTCTTTGATTTCTTCGGTTCATCCCATAATGGTTTCACTAACGACTACTTTTTGGTTTTGCTAGTATTTGGAGTTTTCCCTCGTGAATCATAAATCTGAAATAGTGCATCAGTATGATAAAGAATTTGTTTCCAATTAAACATCATCATTGTAACCAACAGGATCCTCTTCAGTCAATAGAAGCCATAACCCCTTTGTTCCATCATATCGATGGTTAGAGATTATCATGTCATCATCTGTAGTTTCCACCGGTTTTTTTCCAATTCAAAACTTATCACCTTTTTCAGATGCAGAACACTTTATCAGACTTTTTCGTCTTACTTAACGCTTTTCGGAACTTATCAGCGCCTACATGTCCAAAAAATTAAGAATTACGTGTAGAGATTACATTATAGTCTTTGGGAGGATTCAGCACTGGTTGTAATGTCCTGTTCACCCAATCTCTTTATTCAGATATTCTAGCTCACTATTAATGGGTGCTAAATCCCTTCCTATCTCTTCAGCAATTGTAAGTTTTGATTGAATAATAGGTTCCAATAACCTCTAATGTTCTTCAGTTTCAGACAAATCACCCAATCTTTCATTCAAATTTCATTGCTAAATATTCTATCTACTCTTAAGGTATTTTTTCATCATCTCACCTCTTTTGGAAGAATTTTTAATGTTAATAATCGACGTTTTTCTAGAAGTAAGCTATTATGTGAAACACCCAATGGTCCAACACTTAACACCAAATGCTGAAGGTTGAACGCTGAACGCTTAACGCTGAACGCTGAACGCTGAACGCTTAACGCTGAACGCTAAAAGCTTAAAAAACATATAGTAAAAAGCATTCTACGAGCTAAAGTTAGGCGTTTGTAAAAATGCGTTCATTCAGTAGGTACGTAAAACATATTCATGTCACTTCTATATCTACTTTCGTATCTTCCACTTGTTAAATCTATAGTACAAAATCCTTTTTTCACTTTTTAGCATGTTTTACAAAGGTTTTTGAACTCACCCGAAGAAATATCTCCTGATCCATGGTCCTTGTGGATATGGTTGAGGTTTTTATGAGGTTGTGAAAACAGTACAATAAAGTTGGCATTTTCTCTAACAGCCTTCCTTGGTAATAGAAAGTAATTTTGACTGATGTAGAAACAATCGGATGAACTGTGCCTGCCTCTAGTATAATATGCCTCTACTTTACCCTGTTTTTCTAAGATGAAGTCATCGAATATCATCAAATGTTTATGTGTTTTATCTAACTTACTCAGGTCTGGAATATCGCTGCAGTCTTTAAAAAATTCAGCTTTGACTTTAGGATTTTCACTAGATTTACCTAAGTCTTCAAAAGCTTCAATTACATCAACTTTGCTTTTATGAAAGAAGTCTTTGTTCTGATGTAGATGATCTGTTTTTTTGACAAACCATTTTGAAATTCAACTCTAATCATTTAGTATTCTGCGTGAAACAAGCTTTTTATTAAAACAAACAACCAGATGTACTCTAATCATTTGGATTGAAGAAGCAGATTGAGCAGTAGTCTCGTTTTTCTCGATCCCGATTTACCAATAATCAAACCTCGAATTCTCCTTGGAAACAGAGCATCGTTATTTCTTTTGAGTGAATCTGACGAATTTATTTATTTATTTATTTATTTATTTATTTATTTATAGATTTATTTATTTATTTTAAGTCTTCAAAAGCTTCAATTACATCAACTTTGCTTTTATGAAAGAAGTCTTTGTTCTGATGTAGGTGATCTGTTTTTTTGACAAACCATTTTGAAATTCAACTCTAATCATTTAGTATTCTGCGTGAAACAAGCTTTTTATTAAAACAAACAACCAGATGTACTCTAATCATTTGGATTGAAGAAGCAGATTGAGCAGTAGTCTCGTTTTTCTCGATCCCGATTTACCAATAATCAAACCTCGAATTCTCCTTGGAAACAGAGCATCGTTATTTCTTTTGAGTGAATCTGACGCCCACGTATAATACGGGTCTATCAATTGTATTACATATTTAAAAATGTATGGTCTCAGATGTAAGATCCATACCGAAACAGAAAATCAACATCATGTTTTTAGTACAACTGGTGGACCAATGGTTCATGGTAACTACTCTATATGTGAGTGGAAAAAGGTCACGTTGGGTGGTAAACTTGATATTCATGCTCATACTTTCATAGGTAAGCTTTCAAGACTAAAGGTGGGTTCACACCTATAAAATGTAAGTACCTGGGCCCATATAATCCTTTGGATAGTCCAATAGATTTTGATAAACAGACTGGAAAAATCACAAAGTTTCATGCTCTACCCTAAACAAAGTAGGTGCTGCAGCAGGTTATGCCATGTTTAAGGACAAAGGGACGGTATCCAAAAACAATGATGATCGTAAAATGGTAAGAACAATGCTAGAGCTCTCATTGACACAAAATAAAAACTTGGGTTGGATGTGAAATGTCATGATAATAGAGAGATAAAGGTTTAAATGAACAAGACATTTTTTACTCACTTGTAAAGTTCTGATAGGAGATGCTCGAAGTGAATGGAACTCACAACAGAGTGTTTCTTTGGAACGAAATGTTCTCTCTTGATCTTGCTCACTCATTCATTGAATAATTTAGGGGTTTTAATGAGAAATTGATGAAAGCTAACCTTTCTCTGAAACTCGTATCAATGTGGTACTTATTGCATTGAAATACAACACACTGAAAGCACACAACTCAGCTTGTTTACTGTAAAAACACCACTCACTACGGGACACATTTCCGATCACATCAATTTGCAATCACTGCGTATATTGAGAAAGCGTTCCTTCAGATTGACATTGACAAAAAGGATAGGAATACATTTATTGCGATGTTTGTGGGATGATGGCGTTTCAAAGACTGATCCTGCAATCGTTCGATCTAGATACCAGCATCTTTTGGTTCAATATGTAGTCCTTCTCTACTGGAGAAAAGCATTCGTCATCATGCTTCTAAAAATGATTTGTCAAGATGCTTCTAGAGATTCTTAGCAAGCATTATGTTTATAATTTAAGTTGTAGTGTAAAACATTCGGGCCAACCATTAGCAATTTACAAGCGAGGTAAGTTAATTATTCAGGAGGGGGGGGTTCAAGTTACACAAAAGGAATTCGAATGGGAAGAGCCCTTGACAAAATCCTTAATTTCAAAAATCAAAAAGGTACCATGTAGCTTAGTGAAAATGATCAGAGCTCTGTGAAAGAGAATGAGCAGAATTATTTTAACTTTTTGATAAAATCACCTTCTGCCGCAGGGTATTTTGAAATTTCAGGCATCAATTGGGACAGTCATTTGGACATTCTTCTCTCTGACTTACCTATTATCGTAGAGTTTTCTAAATCATTGATCTAGGTTGAGAATCGTCTCTGAAATCTTTGATCTCTAAGGCTGTCTTTGTGTTAACATTAATAATTAAGATTTTATCCCAACAGCTTTCCATTAATAATATAGGATGGTATATCTCATATTATACTTATCTTCAAAGATACGAAGCGCTCATCAAAGGGTTGGATGCATTACATAATACCAAGCTCATAACGTCTCAATTGACAAGCAAAGTCAAGTCAAAAGGGTCGAAATACAAGGCTTTTCGAAGGCCAGCGAACAAGCATGTGGGACAATAGCTTTTCTTAGAATATGCATATGTTAACACTGACGTTAAGTTTCTCGCTTCTAAAGCTGAGATTATCTCAGTTAAAACTTTTGGATACGCTCCTGCTTGCAAAATTGGTTATGTCATTAAAAGGTATTTTATTTGAGAAAGTCAGTAATCAAAGAATCGTTACATACTATTGGATAGACTCATACTCAGCGTTATGTTGCATTCGTTATATTAAGCTGTGTACATTAGGTGATCGCAATCGTGTAAATCAAATATTACAAACATCCCAGAGAGACCAAAAGTTCCATTGTCCTGGCCTTCTGATCCAAGGGATTTGTCTTTAAGGGGGATTATACGCAGGTCTGATTGGTAGCCTCTTCTGGTGGGAGGGCTTAAAGTCAGAACATGAGAAGTGGCCAGAATCCCCTTGTAATAGGAACCTAGAACCGGTAATGAAAGAACAATTGAAAAATAAAGAAGGGTTTATTTACACAATTTTAACGCAGTCCAACCTAAATATTAGAGGTATCGTTGAAATAGAGCGTTTTACTAGTAAGGGAAAGGTAGCAAGAAACCTGTTTTCTTATTTATGGCCAACGTGAAATCAACAAAAACAGACAATGTATTAAGTACGAATGAAGTCGTCAACGCCAGAAAGTGTAAGCATGCGGTCAAAAAACGTATTCTGTCGATCCCAGATGAATAACTTCGGAATAGAATCGATTATTTACTACTTAGTGATGATAGAAAGAAAAGAGAGCAAATTCCTTTATAAGTAAGTCGGTTTAATGTGTTCTTAGACAAGAATAACATTCCCCATAGCAGGTCATGTGGAATAAACTCTGAATCATGGAGTTAAGAAAAACGCCTATTCTCTTTCCATCGAAACATTTCTATTTAAAGGTGTTGAGTAAAGAATAATCATCAAAGAGCTTTGCAGGTGTGTGAGTGTGTGTGTGTNGTATTAGAAATAGGGACCCAGCCTTACAGCAAACGTCGCAGTCATCAAGCCAGCATTCAGAAGCAGTAGCACAACAAGCACATACGCAAGGTTCTTTTCAGAAAGTACCAAAACCATGCAATAGGCCTAGAAGTAAGGCCGAAGCATTAGGAGAGATACATGGGAGAAACGTTCGTTAGATATTACGTTTATACACCAATTTATAATAATATAACTTTTGTTTGGTAAAAACATTGTGCAATTTTTACAATTGATATATAATCAAGCCAACAATGTTATTTTATTAATTTTGCAATATATTTCGAAATTAATACTTCATCTTCAGGCTACAAGGTAAAAACACAAAAACAGTAAAACTGCTGAATACAATATTTCCCATCACATAACAACATCTCTCTGCAGTATACACAGCTATAGCGAAATATAACACAGTGAATTCAAATCTTCAAAGTTACTGATGTTCATAAAGTTAAGAATTTACTAAGCAATACTATTAAATTTGGTAAAGTCAAATGTAACAAAGAGAAAAAAACTTAATTTTATCATAAACAGTGCACTAAAAGTTCATAAAATTCTTATCAAATTTCTTGAGAAAGGTTTTATCACTAAGGATGTCTATACGTAGTTAAAACCACCTGGTTCAAAGATAGCCAGTCTTCATGGTCTCTGTAAAGAAAGAAAACCTGGTGTTGATGACTCTCTTCCATTTAGACCTATTTTGTGAGCTGTAGGTACACCTACGTACAAGTTAGCAGCTACGTTTCTTGTCCCATTTTGGACCCTGTTAGCCTCAAATAACCCCAAGGTTTCTGATTCATTTGACTTTGCTAAAGAGATACAGAAACAAATATCTTATTATATTCATGGTTGCTTGGCTTTTCGCTCCTTATTTGCTAATATCCCTCTTCATAAAACCATTTATTTAGATGAAAATGAGTTAAACTTTGGTGTTGAAACCATTAACAACCTTAGAAACTACCATTTTGAGGAGCTTCTTAGACTTGCTACCAATCAACCTCACCTCATCTTTGATAGTGAAATGTATAAGCCTGTAGAAGGTGTTGTTGTGGGTTCATCACCCAGGACCGAGTCTAGCTAATGATTTTCTCTCATATCATGAGAAGAGAGGGCTACAAGAGTGTCCCCCGAATTCAAACCTATCTTATCCAGGAAATACGTCGAAGAGACTGTTTTTTCATCACCAGAACACGTGTCTTCATTCCAATCGTATATTAATGACATGGTTGGGGCACAGGCTTTAAACTGCATCCGATAACAAGGCTTTGGTTTGGGAGATCTAGAGTTAATTCCAAGACATAATATCGTTAACTAGGTAAAGGGGGTTAAGACCAAGCTGAAACCCTTGCTCGGTATGGTCAGCAATGCACGGCAAGTGGCGGTTGTCACCTAGTTTCTGCTCGAAACAAATCATCCGAGAGGAAATCGAAAAGAATAACAACATCGAGTATACAAACACTCGACCCAAACGGAAAACTAGAGAGCGTCCTCAAAGAAATAGAACATATTGCCATCAACAAATTGGCCTTATCGGAAGTCACATGGACAGGACAGGGCAAGATCTTTTATGGAGATGGATACTAACTGGCATACGCCGGAGGAATTAAACATGAGGGAGAGGTTCCGATTTCATGCTTGACTCAGACACTTTGAAATCAGTACTTGGCAAGCATTCAATCTTAGAGTTATTGTCATCAAACTCCAAACCAAACCTTTTAGTATTGGTTTGATACAGGTTTATACAGCAACTTTCCAACACATTAATGATGAAATAGAAGATTTTTACGATCAGGTCGATAGGGCTATGGATAGCCTGGAAAAGATTATGTCAAGATCATAAGTGGCCACTTCAATGTAGCAGTAGGAAACCTGTAACAAAAGGATATTGTTGGTCGGCATGGGCGTTGAGACGTCAATGATCTGGGACAAGACTCAAAAACTGCTGCAAGAAACAAAATTTTATGTTAACTAACACATGATTCCAGAATCACAGCAGACGGAAGTGGATATGAAAAAGACCTGGCGACACAAGACGGTTTCAGATTGGCTATATCCTGGTTAAGAAATTATTTAAAAATCCTTTACTATTATAAAACACTATACCAGGAGCAGACTGTCAAAGAGATCACAGTCCATTTGCTTTGTAAGGTAAGAATCAAAGTGAAAGCTTTGAAAAAACAAACTACACCAAAATACCAGACAGATCTTTTACTCAGCGATATGAGCATTAAAGATCATTTTGCCGTATTAGCAATGATCAGGTCAACCTGCTAGAAAGTGTTACATCCACAGAAAAGAATCTCAAGAAACTTAAAGACTGTGTAGAGAAATACATCAGATCACAAAAAGTGGATTATACCAGAAATCCTAGATGAGATGAAAGAAAGAAAATTGCTGAGAACCAATCTGACAAAAAACAATAACTAAATAATGATGTAAAGAAGAAATGCAGTGAAGCCAAGGAAGCATACACCAACAGTTAAGGTCAGGAGATCTAACTGTGCAAGAACCGAGACAGTCAATACATGCACCACAAAATCAAGAACAACAGGGAAGGACGTTGACTTGTACACAGACAGAATGTATAAAAGCAATTGATAGGACTGTCTTGATGGCCAAACAGGATATCCTAAAGAGATTCCATCAGATCTCCTCAAATCCGTTTCTATCGCCCAACCAAAGAAAGCAAGAGCAACAAAATGCTCCCTTCACTAGACAATTAGCCTCATGAGCCATATTGTGAAAATCCTGCTCAGAATCCTAATTAACCGTATGCGATCTAAAATCAAATCCAAAATATCACCAACATAATTCAATTTTGTTGAAGAGAAAGCAACGATAAATACCATCTTTGCAACTTCTATTAAGGCAAGATCAATTGAAAAGCAGAAAGACCTCTTCCTTTGCTTCATGAACTACAAAAAGTCTTTGACAGGATTCAACATGAAAAATAATAATTTCAGATACTCAAATTTCTGGACATTAATGGAAAGTATCTGAGAGTATGAAGTAGCCTGTACTGGGAACAACAGACTGCCATCAGGATTGGCAAAAAATACAACGAATTTCATCCTATCTACAGAGATGTATGGCAAGGCCGTTTTGTCTCCTCAGACCTTTTTAATCTCTACAGTAAGTTTATACTGAGAAACATTGAAGACATAGGTAGAATAGAAACAGGCAGATAACACACAAACAACCTGCCGATGACGCTGTTTTAATTACAGACTAAGAGCAGAAACTGCTCAACATCCTTGACATGGTTGCTTTAAAAAAGTGAAGAATTGGGCTTGGATATTAATATAGAGTGTTTGACTGTGTCTAAGAAAGAACCACCTTCATCCCATCTCCTAAGCAAATGAATACCAATCAAATAGATCCAGAGTTTTCGATACTTGGATTTTACCATCATATTCAAGGGGAAATGCAAAGAAGAGATCACGAAAAGGATAGCACTGTCAAACGACTCCTTCTCCAAGCTACGTAACTGCTCTCAACAATCAAAACACCACAATGGATGCCAAGAAAAGACTTTTAAAGGCATACATCTGGTCATTACTAGCATATGGCTGTGAGACTTGGAACCTCAGTAAAAAACCTCAGTCAAAACTGAAAGCAGCAGAATTGTGGTTCCTGAGGAGGATGCTCCAAAAATCGTGGACAGAACATTCATCAGACAAGAAAGCCCTGGTCTTGGCCAACACTAACAGTTCACTTATCAAAACAATGCGATAAAGACAAATGCAATAATGCTTCGAGCACATTATGG
>RDPX01000123.1:39951-68087 GCA_003991215.1 Morbakka virulenta
TTGCTTGAATTTATTTGCATACTCTTTCATATGACAACAAGATCAGGCGCCAACTTTGCCTTAATTTTATCCTATTCTATATGGTGCATATTTGGTCAGCGAATATATGGCCACGGATTCTGCCCCCTAAAACCTTAGGATCTATTCTAGCTGCAGTCTTGAAACTTGGTAAGGTGGCAGAAGAACAATACTCCAAAGAAATTAAAATAAAAATTTTTGGTGATGATGTCACCAGACGATCGGTGACATCATCATATTTATTGGTCATTGGAATTTGGAGATTTTGGCCAAAATATTTAAATCGCAGAATGAACCAAATTTTTGTACAGAATGGCCCTGAAATGAATCTGATCACTTTTTAAATGCATTTTTCAATGAATGATGAAAAAGAATGATGCCATTAATTTCACAGTCAAAACAATCAAATGTTAGCCGAGTGCCAACTTTGACCAAAAGTACAGTAACAAAACGGCCATAAACTTGGACTGGGTCATCACATACACTTGAAAATTGCAGTAAAACTGTAAAAATATGCCTCAATAAAAGTCAAAAAGTTTTGAGTTCACAGCTGGTTCCATTTGGAAAAAATTCGGGAGGAAACCGAGACGGTGGCGCCAACCACCATACGAAATAGGATTGAGTAAAAAAAAGGAATCCTATTCCGCAAAAACTAGACGTGGTGGGAACAAATGGATATCATTTTTGGATTTACCACGAAAAATTGGTCCAGAAACACTTTTATTTTTAAAGAAAACATGAGAGTCCCTTAAAATTGTTGCCCTGTGTTATTGTTACTTTATTCTCTGCAAAAATAACTCCAAGTGTACTATCAAATTTTTCTTCAAAGCTTTCATCAATATATTTTCGAATGTTCAGCGGCGGGGGGAGGGGGTGTCTCTGTTACCAAAAGGCACAGGTTTCGAGTTTTTAATCGAATCTTCAATCGATAAAATTTCAAATCGAGGATTTTCAAATTGTACCCCCCATGTGAGGTGATGTCTTTACGAATGTAACCCAAAACGCCTCCATACGAATTGTTACTTTCTCTCTTTGAACTCACTGATGTACCTCGACCTTTCTTTCTCAGTGTTATTTACGTTTTCGTTTGTGTGTGACTGAGGATTCAAAGATGTGTATGAGATTTTTTGATTCTTGAAAAAATGCAAGAAAGTAATCCATTTTATCAATAATAATATTGTAATGTAAAGGCTTAAACTTTTTTGTATTATACGTGGAGGACAATGAGATCCTTTATCACTCGTTTGAATACCTTGCTACATATTACAAGTAAACAAACAGGGTTATAGATGTAAGACCTTTATCATGTCATGAGTCGTAAGCTTTTTTCGAGCTACGTTTCGTGAGATACTTCTCCCATCGTCAGGCTACTGAAATGACTAGATACGGCTCTTTTATACTTTTGAAATGCGGAAGAAGAAACGCAAGATTCAGGAAGAGATACATTGAAGAATTTTGAAAGCATAGAAGAATGCTCAGAAGAACATTTGTAGAGAATAACCATACAACTGTTATCAGAGCTACATGCAGTGAAGAAATAGCTGCAGAAACGGAAGAAGGCGTTATAAAGAGGCCATTGATATCATCAAAGCAGTGGAGTGGAAGGTTTGGAAGAAACTAATGAGAGTCATTAAGAGAACGGTTGTTGAGAAAGGATCGCGCCAGAACATCTGCCTTATCTTTTAAAGAAGCCGGTATACAAATGTTGACAAACAAACCGACGTAATTTGTTGAGAGTACTTTGGGGAAAAGTTTACGTACTTTAGAAATTGTTGTTTGCTCTTTTTATTTTCAGTTTTTTTAGGCATTTTTATTATGGTCTGGTTTGTTTCTCTAATTTTCAATAGTCCCTCGCTGATCATGTTGATTATATTTAGTGAAGCGCCATATTTCATTAGTGTTGGTCTTAAGTGCCATTATCAAGAATCTCTACAAAAAGCAAGGATACAATTATAAAAGAGGCTACCCCAAAAGCCTTCCTTTTATCCAAACTAATTCAGTAGTCTACCAAATCATTTCTCTTAATTCTTAGCGGTTGGAAAGCTAAAACAAGATGTTGAAAGGACATTGAAATACTATTTCAATATTTTATGTTTCATCTTAATAATAAGCTGTTTCTGTCACCCTTTTGACTATCTAATTACAATCTCTATTTTATATTTAGTCCTTGCAGTGGTAGCATACTTAGTAAAATTGTACATTTTAACATCTCTAACTTAAAAGAAAGAAAAAAACTAAATTACATTAAAACTAATTACGTTGTAAATATCCAATGCCTTGTGACAATGGGACTTGGATAACTTGGTATTACATTTAGGCTGTTTTACATTATTTAAGTAAGTTATAAATAATGAACAAAGTTTAGTGTCAATAATAAATCTTGTCATAAAATGAGCGTAATACACGTCCTATTTAATATTCTCTCTTTTGAAGTTGTTTGGTGAGGAATGCTTTTTTTATCCCTTCAATACAGCGACGAACTCTTTGTAGCTGACTTTGCCGTTTCCATCTGTATCACAGACATCTATCATTTCCTGAACGTGATTTTCACTACATGGCTGACCAGCACGTTTCATTCCTACTTTAATTTCGTCCTTTGTTAAATAGCCATCTCCATTTGTGTCCATAACTGCAAAAGTCTGTTCAAGCTCATTAGACGAAGGTGGGGCCAACATTGTTATAAATTCCTCTTTATCAATCACACCATTACTGTTTTTGTCAGCTTGTGTGAACATTTGATCCAAAACATCATCAGGAATATCCAAGTTAACACTAGACACAAGAATTTTCATTTCATCCTTTGTTATTTTCCCATCTCCATCGTTGTCAATGGCCCCAAAAATAGCCGCAATGTCTTCTTGCTCTTTTGCACTCAGACTTGTCATCGTTTCAGTCCACAAACAGCGAATGAGAGGGGCAAGAATGGTTGTATCCTAATGAGGTCTGGTTTTGAAGTGGTTTTGAAGTGAACTAATTTGAGTTATACTCAAAATAAGCTAGGTGCTCCTCCTGATAACTATACAAGCATTTTTTTTAATAGTAAGGTAGCTTAACCAATTAAAAGGAAGAAGCTTTATTGATCTATTGTTGGTTGGAATATCAAGCCAGCTGGTTCCTGTTAAAATGAATTGCAACACCATGAATTTCAACATATTGTTTATTTATTTAGGGTCAAAATTAGTCAAAAATAATTGATAGTATCTCTGAAAATGCCCAATCGGAAGTAGTAAAAGGTGAAAAAAGATATAGAAATTTTGTTAAAGTGAATTGCAACACCATGAAGAAGAAATTTATTCATTGCCTGGTATCTATGATTGACATCCACCTAAAAGTTACGCCTTTACAGAAAAGCATGTCAGCAAACGTTTTGTTAAATAGGATTCACGAGAAGGAAAGAAGTTATTCCTCTCAGAATACAACGATTATTAGCAAAAGTATTGCAAAGGCTGCTAAGCAAGAATCTTGATGATATGTGTTGGACCATTTGGGAGTGGGAAGATGGATATCCATTTGACGGGAAGTCAAATGGATATTCATCGTCGAGTCTTAAAGTTACGTCTTCGACAAGCATGAGTAAGCTCTTAGTCGCCCTCCCAGGGAATGGTGGAGCTACTGGGCAGCAGCAGTAGTGGATAATGGCGTGATCGGAAAATCTCTAGTATGAGAAAATGGTGAAGGCCATCGGTCCTAGTCAGTTCTACATTCCCCAAGTTAGCCGGGGCTGAGCAGAAAAAGGCCCTGACAGACCACTTCTATATCTTTGTCATGAAAAATCATGGAACACGATCACAATGTTGAAAATATGGTGCTAGAAGATGCCTCCCTCCCATGTTGGGTAGCACCCTAGATGCAACTGGGGAAGTGCTTGATGCCTTGATAAGTAGCGTTGAATGTAATGACGCAGCAGAACCAAACCTGGAAAGGCGATATATTTCTGAAGAATAGTTCCCTCGGGACTTGGAATGTAAGAAGTATGAGCGAAGGTAAACTTGGCGTCATTCTGTCAGAAATGGAACGGACAGGTTTATATGTGTTTGGAATAAGCAAGCTGAAGTGGACAGGAGTTGGATATAGGTGATAGAGACCAACTCAACATATTGAATGCCCGATTTCAAAGAGAAGGTAGGAGGGACAAAGAAGCCTACTTAAACCTGAAGTGTCAACAAGTAGAGGAATGCAATGTGAAAAGTAGAACGAGAAACATATTCATATTCATAGTTTCTTACTGCAGAACAAGATATCAAAGAGAGATGGAGAAACAAAACAGAAAAATTGTACCTGAGACTATACCCAGCCACGGCAAGTAAGTTTGTGCCAAAGGAAGTGACACTTTTGGAAAGTGAAATTAGATCTGCATTAAAGCCGTTGCCAAATCGGAAGGCGTCTGGAATCAACAAAATACATATCGAGTTGGTTAAAGCAGCTGGAGAGTAAGGGGTCAAAGTATTAACTACACTCTGTAATTAAATATGGGAAACCTTGAGTTGGACAAGAGAATGGAAACAGTCAGTGTATATTCTGATAGCAAAGATTGCCCTGACAAGCGGACTGTTCCTTTGATACAACACTGCAGTAAGGTATTATTGAAAGAAATTGAAGGTCGACTAGAGAAAATTATGGAGAAAGAGAGATGCCAGAAGAACAAACAGGTTTTAGAAAGGGAAGGGATACTAGGGATTGGATAGCAAATCTAAGATGGTTAATGAAAATGTCAAGATAATATCAGCAAGACGTCTACATGTGTTTCATTGATTATAGTATTGCCTTCAACTGTTTGGATGCATCCTGTTACCCTACCTTTTCAATTTATACAGTGAATTCATCATAAGGAAATCAAAGCTTGGGGAAAAAGAGGCTGGTATTCGACTTGGCGGAATTAAGATTAATAATCTTAGGTATGCCGATGATACGACATTCTTGGCAGGATCAGAGGCTGATATAAAGTAATTGTTAAAAGCGGTGAAAGATGAGATTACAAAAGCAGGACTAAAGCTGAACATGAAACAAACGAAAGTGATGTCAACTCCCAATATTGGCGAATTTCAGTTTGAAAATGAGAAAGAGGACACTGTCGAATCGTTGGTCTTCTTAAGTGCCAGAATTGATAATGACGGAAATTGTGCATCAAAAATTAAGAGAAGGATAATGCTAGGTAAGATTGCGATGGCCAATCTCACTGGATTAATACAATACCATAAAGAAATGTTAGAACATAAAGAAAGATACAGAATTCCGAATAGTCAAGTCCATGGTCTTTCCAATAATATTGTATGGAACCGAGAGCGGGAAAATTCGTAGATCTGAAACAAAAAGAATCGACTCATTTGAACAATGGTGCTGGCGGAGGCTGCTTCGGATATCCTGGACAGAAAAGGAGACAAACGCAGAAGTATTAAGCATAATCAGACTTGATTTATCACTGGGAGCTATGACTGTAAAGCAACGTTTGCGATATTCTGGACATCAATGAGAACAGGGAAAATGAAAAGGATGATAAAGCTAGGAAAGACTGGAGGAGGCAGAAGGAGAGGGAGACAAAGAGCAAGATGGTTAGATGGAGTTAAAGAGGGATCAAATAAAACATTGTACGAGCTAACAAAGCTGATTAAACCAGTAGAAATAGACTAATCTTGAAATTTTGAGGGATATAGTTTTGTTCAGCTTTTGTGTGTTGAGTTAAGCTTGTCAGTGCACAACTTCATAAATTGACAACTCAGATCTTTTATCAAAGTTACTTGTGTTTGTGAAGTTGACCTCGAGTATCTTCGTGTTATAGTTTGTTTTACAGAAGTAGAAGTGAAGTAATGCCTGGGAGGAATTGTTGCTTGAATAATTGTGGAAAAAGCCGTCAGAAAAGGAAGAGAAACTCAAAATTAGGTCTTGGAATTTTCAAGTTACCTACGTCAAAGAACGAGTTTTGTACAAAGTGGAGAAGAGATACACTCAATATTATCACAAAATACCATGTTGCAGATGAAAATTTTTTAATGGCAAGCTGCGAACGGTACAATCAGTATTTCTGAAAAATATTACAAGCCTAATTGCATAATATCATTTACGGTTTTTTCTGTTTCTTTCAGATTTTATTCGTGGTGTAAATTTTTAAATTTCATTTGGTAGCAAATCACAAAAAACAAATTATGTTTACCGGTTTGTTTATGAGTGTCTTAATGCTCCTATATCAGAAGAAAAAGTAATTGACCATATTAATAACAAAACATTTTATAATAAATTGTGTAACCTAAAGCTTGTTACGCAATTTTTCTGTTGTCAATGCCCTAAATACCGCTACAAATTCAAAACAATTGTGTACTGGACTGACTCAAAAGCAACACTGAAGAGCAACACTAACTTGGATCAAGACTTCCAAGGAACTTCAAACCTTTGTCGACAGCCGAGTGAAAGAGATTCGGAAGCTGAGGTCAATGGAAGANTTTCTGAAAAATATTACAAGCCTAATTGCATAATATCATTTACGGTTTTTTCTGTTTCTTTCAGATTTTATTCGTGGTGTAAATTTTTAAATTTCATTTGGTAGCAAATCACAAAAAACAAATTATGTTTACCGGTTTGTTTATGAGTGTCTTAATGCTCCTATATCAGAAGAAAAAGTAATTGACCATATTAATAACAAACCATTTTATAATAAATTGTGTAACCTAAAGCTTGTTACGCAATTTTTCTGTTGTCAATGCCCTAAATACCGCTACAAATTCAAAACAATTGTCGGAAGCTGAGATCAATGGAAGATTGGTATCACATGAAAGGAGAGAAAAATCCTCCATATTTCATCACTAGAAATATAAAGTCAACATCGCCATGTCAACATCTCCAAAACGACATGTAGTAGCACGGTCCAGACGAAATTCGATAACCTGCACAGAAGAAACATCTGATTCAAACATTGATTCCATCAAACGTTCTCCTTCCGAGGAAGTAAAGAAAAAATTTGTAAACCTAGTACATTTCATGGATAACGTTTCCTTGGAAACCATCATCGACAAAACGACCAAATTCAAACTCTTCTTCTCGAGATCGAACAAGTAGTCAACAATCGCTCAGTCACTTACTTATAACCAGATGAAATCAAACTGAGACTCACTTCAAACCATTTTCTGTTCGGTCGTCGTCTGCAATCCCAATCACTCAACAAACCTACTGATCTACCAGCCAATGAGTACGATTCTACATTCTACAATGAAGTTGATGTAATTATCTCACATTTCTGGAAAAGATGGGAAACTGGGTATTTAACCGAACTTCGAGAACGAAATCGTAGCACGGAAAAGTCTCAATCCTTTGTCCAGATGAAAGGAAACATTGTCATCGTACATGAAGATTACGCACAGAAATCATTCTCGCGTCTAGCTGCCGTACAAGAGGTTCACACCGGAGCCGACGGATTATGTCGTAGTGCAACTGTCAAACTTGGGAAGACTCAAAACATCAATTTTAAAGTTGTTTCCACTCAAATATGTTCGCAGCAATAAAACGAAAATCACGCCAACGAAAGAAAAGCGAACAAGTAGCGAGAATAAATGACAAGAAACGAACGAAAAGCAACATACGGAACAAATGAAGGACGACCAAGAAGAAATGCAACATTTATAGCGAACTTGAAACTAAAATACAATGCTTGATAGACTTTTTACTTAATTGAGACTTGATATTGTGTGACCCTACCCAATGTCGGGGATTACGTAACTTTGCGTTATCTCGTTAACCTTGTTTTGAGCTTCAGAATGAAGTTGTATTTCCTTCATAATGCCTTCTACATCTTCTATGTCTATAGTAGAAGATGCAGAAGGCATTATGAGGACTATAGTTCCGAAGAACTATATCTGGGTGGTGCGTAAAGAATTCGAACTCGATAGAATGATTGGTAGAAAGTTAAGAAAGTTGCGATAAAAAATAGACGACAGTGCCTTGTACTTTTCTCAGACAAATTAACTTTGATCCAAACTGATAAATTGTAGATATAGAAAAATCGTTGAATATAATCCAAATGTCAATAAATCGAGGAGTCGTAATAATAGGCTACACAAATCTACATAAATCGGTTCGAATTTGGTTTGCACACGCGCCAGATAGATAAACTTGAATAACAATGCGTGAACCATAAACAGCTTTGAAATGCAACGAAAAACTTTAGAAAAGATACTAGATGACCAAATGCGACGAAATGGTTGATTATAACTTGAAACTTTCGATAAAGGGTTGATATTGTAGAACCGTATACTATTTTTGACTTGACTCGCAAGTAAAAGTTGGAAAAAATGCTGAAAACCCATGCTGGGCAGCGAGCAAAAGAGGAAGCAGCAAACCACGATAAGTGATGACACTTAAAACAATAGCGATAACAAAAGAAAAAGGTTTCGTAACGTCCGCTTTCAAACCTACAAGGACAACATTTAGGTATTAATGCTGGTCTCTTGAAAATGATATACGACAGAAAATTTTGTAATTATTATTTTATATCAGCTGTTAATGAAATAATAGAGATTCATACAATCTTGATTATGTTCACAGGACAAAGTGGTTGAACAGAATTTGTATATAGCTTGTCTACATCTTATTTTGAACTTTTAATCCTGTATAAATATTCTTAGTAATAATAATAATAATAATAATAATAATAATAATAATGTTTAAAAAGAGGGTCACAGAAGGTCACAGAAGATGCACTTATTTTGGTGATAAAAGAAAAGATGCAATCGAATGAAGAGAAGAAAAGAAACCATATTAAAGCCAAGAAGAAGTAAAATAGTAAAGAGTATATATGTTCTAATTGTAATAAAAAATATAACAACGGTTTTAAATATTTACACAACAAATTATGTAATTAATAGAATAGCGAGATATATAATTTATTTTTGGGTGTTATTTAAATAGCATTACAAAAATTATGGTAAATCAAAATTGATATATTTATTGTTTGAGGTATTAATACAATGTATTATAATGTCTTCATTTTTAAAAAATACACTTTAGTCAATTTTTCACTATATCATCTGAATAAATTTTGTCTAACTGAAAATTATTTATTGTAATCTTTTTTCATTTACCACAAATCAGCTTCTGTGTGTGTGTGTGTGTGTGTGTGTGTGTGTGTAACGTGGACAACAACCAGTTATTACTGTGTGTGTTGCTATTTGATAACAAAATTTGCAAATTTGTGTTTTATATTTTTTATCAATATTTTTATTCCAATAAATAATATACCTATCTTCTTCATTAACATTATCTATCATTCTGGGGTTTATTATGTAGATCTCTTATAACATATGCATTTTTAATATTCTGAATTATAAGACCACAACCTTGTATTTCAAAAAGATCTTTTCCTTTCATCGACTATATTCATTAATTTTCTAATATATTTCTCATCTCTAATATTGTAACATGATATCATTTAAATATACTTTTACATTGTCTTTAAACTTTCCAAGGAAATCCAACTGTTAAGTTTTTTAAGTTAACTCTTTTATATGAAACATAAGCTTTATTTTTTGTTTTCTTTGTCACTTTATGAATTTGGAAAACATCTTGTTTAGTTTTTAATATTTCCTGTTTATAGAAACTACCTTGTATTTCCTCATTTTGAAAATATTTTATTTTATAAGTGATGAGATTAGTATATTGGATCTTATCTACTACAAATGATTCTTTACTCCAGTTTGTTGTTTTGGCCTTATCAAACACCTTCCCTTTATACTTTGCTATTCTAACCTTATCACCTATTTACAAATTTAGGTATCTGTTTTACTATTTTCATATTACGGTATAGATAAAAATAAAGAGTTCCTTGATTCTTTCTCATAGATGCTTCTGCAGGTGTCATTTTCATACTTGAATGTTTAGTATTATTGTACTCTTGTACCAATTTTAAAAATTAAAAAAATACTGTGCATTATTCCAAAGAGTAAACTGTTTCCACATCTTGGCTTTAATTGGTCGGTTAAATTTTTAGACAACTGCTTTCCCCTCATTGAAAGTACTGAACATAGAGATATTATTATCATTCAACCATTTTTGGAATATTTTATTCTAAATTTCTTATCCATTATAAACCCATAATTTGGTTTTTATTTAAATTCTTTTCGATTACAACCACCTTATGAATTTAATAAATTGTTTGATAAGCTTTATGTTAACTACATCTACAATTCTAGTCAATATCAAGAATTTAATTCAGTACTTTGTGGCTATTTTGTAATTCATTTTTATTTTTAAAACGAGTACAGGTAAAAGCTATTATGATATTATAAAAGTATTTGATATTAGAGAGTAAATGTCAGGTCAGGTCAGTTCTTTCCCTGCTACTGGCAATATGTAATCCAGTACAACCTGTTGCATGGTCAAGTGGTCGGCGTCTAAACCGGCTCCCCCACCAGTTTCCAACTCTGGTGAAGAGGGTGGCTGGCAACCCAGCAGGAATAAAAGCAAGACCTATCAAAGGACGTATGAACTCTTTAAAGTCGATGGCCAGCTAGCTACAGATGGTGTCTCAATAAAAACACCCTGCAGAAAGAACTTTGGGCCTCTACTGTATATTTTTTTTGCCTTTCGTATACAACCATGACAAAAACAAACAATAATGCATACAATAACGGCGTAAGGGGTAGTATGGATCAAGCATCCACTCTCTCGCCCGTTACGAGTTTACTGAACACGCAGGGCAGCCCAAATCGTCATCATGCTACTCCGTGCTACCGCACAGCTACATGGAATGTCAGGACACTACAATAAGCAGGAAAGTTGGAAAACGTGGTGAGAGAAATGACGAGAGTAAATATTGACATACTAGCACTAAGTGAAGTCAGATGGTTAGAATTGGGAAAAATTAATTTAAAGAACAACACCATATTCTTACACTCAGGACCAGATAAAGAACACATTCATGGGGTAGGAATCCTACTGGGACATAATATAGCAGATTACCCACTTGGCTACCCGGCTGTTTCTGATCGAATAATTGTGGTTAAATTGAAAGGAAGCCCATTTAACACCACCATAATTCAAGTATATGCACCAGCGTCCAATAGCAACGAGAATGCCAAAGAAAACTTTTATGCAGACCTGGATAAACCCATGGCACAATGCAAATCTCAAGAGATTGTGTTTGTCATGAGTGACCTAAAGGCTTAAGTTAGTGAAGGTAGTCAATCAAATGTTGTAGGACCACATGGACTGGGAAAACGAAATGATCGTGGAGATTCCTGGGTTCAGTGGTGTGAAGGAAATAACCAGGTGATCACTAATACGTACTTTCAACATAATCCCAGACGTCTATGGACATGGAGAAGCCCAATAATTGCTCAAGGAACCAGATTGATTTCATAACAATCAATAAGAAATTCAGAAATACTGTCACACAAACAAAGTGCTATCCAGGTACAGGTTGAAACAGTGATCATGTTCTGTTAGTTGCTTCTGTCAAGCTGAAATTGATGAAACTGAAAAGACCAAAGAAATTGATACGGTTTGACCTAGACCAACTGAAATCCAATGATGTGAAAACTGCTTTCAACAAAAGGTTAACCTTTACATGAAAAATGATAAGGAGTACAATAGAGCAGTAGATGACAATGAACAAATTTGTTTGGCGATTAGTAAAACTACTGAAGAAATCATACCTCCTGTAACACAAAGGAAGAAGCAGGAATGGGTGACGGACGGAAAGCATAGAACAGTAAAGAGACGATCAGAAGAATATGACAGATTAAACAGGGAGGTGCGTAATAGATGTAGGAAAGCAAAGAAGTGTATGTATATGAACAGTACGAAAACTGGAACGAATGGAGAAGACCAACTCACAGACCTTGCATGACATGGTGCGACGGGTAATCTCAAGTAAAAAGATTGTTACACCCAGCTGCATTGAAGCAAATTATGGAAGTATTTTGGTTACTCAAGAGGAGGTGTTACATCGATGGAAAGAGTATATAGAAGAGTTGTTTGCTGATAACAGAGAAAGAAATATTTCCCAGAAACAAGGAGGCAACTCGATTTTAAAAGTGGAAATAGCAAAAGCTGTAAAGAACATGAAAAGAGGTAAAGCTGGGGGACGGATGGGATTGTGGCAGAAACAATCTTGGCACTAGAAGAGTTTGAAATTGAACAAATAACAAGATTAGCAAATAAAATCTATTAGGAAGGTCATTTTCCAGAGATAATGTGCAGATCTATCTTTATCACTCTGCCTAAGAAAACGGGGGCTACGAAATGTGAGTTTTTCAAAACAATAACCTTAATGAGCCAACTAACAAAGCTGATTGTTAGAGTTTTTCTAGGTAGGCTGCGGGATCAAACCGTTGGAAAGGTAGCAGAAGAACAGTATGGTTTCACAGCCGATAAGGGCACACGAAATGCCATCTTCGTACTGAAAATAGTAGCAGAGAAAGCAGTTAATATGAAAAAAGAAGCACCTGTTTGTTTCATTGACTATGTGAAATCCTTTGATCGAGTTAGACATTAGCCTTTGTTTGAAATCCTGGAAGCATTAGATCTGGATGGACAGAATATTGCGCTGTTTAAAAACCTATACTGGGAAGAAAAGGGAACTGTGAGACTCAATGGTGAAGTTAGTGAGTATGTCGAAATAAGGAGGGGAGTGAGACAGGGTTGTGTACTAGGGTTGTGTATCTCCTGATCTGTTCTCACTTTACACAGAAATGGTCATGCGAAATATTAAAAACATGAAAGGAATATCTATTGGTGGAATAAATGTTAACAACATCAAATATGCAGATGATACAGCGTTGATAGCAGACAATGAAGAAAAACTACAAAACATTGTGGATACAGTGGTAGAAGAAAGCGAGAAGAAAGGTCTGGAGATAAACAGAAAGAAGTCATTAGTGATGGTATTTTCAAAAAAGAAGGAGACGAGATGTAAGATCTTGATTAAGGGCAAATAACTGGAGAAAGTTTAACAATTTCTTATTTGAGTAGTTCGGTTTAAGCAGACATTAGGTCAAAGATATAAATAAAGAGAAGAATTGGCATTGCGAAATCAAACTTAAAAAAGTTGGAGAAGGTTCTACGGTCAAGTAGTGTGACAATCGAAACTATAATTAGGCTACTTAAACGCTATGTGTGGTCAACTCTACTATATGGTTGCGAGAGTTGGACTATTACTAAAAGTCTGGAAGACAGGATCAGAGCAGTGGAAAAGTGGTTTCTAAGGAGAATGTTGAGAGTATCATGGACAGATGAGATAACCAATGTGGACGTTCCGTGTAAAGCAGGGACTAATAGATGTTTATTACAGACGATCGTGAACAGGCAAATTCGGTTTGTAGGGCATGTGATAAGGAAGGAGAGGCTTGAAGAGGTTGTGCTGACTGGCCGCGTAGAAGGAAAAAGATCAAGTGGAAGACAAATAACTACGAACTGGACATGGTTAGGAAGTGCAACTGGTTGGAGACCCACTGTGCTCACTCAGGGTCTGAAGAAACACCAAGAGAAGGCTGTTATGGGTGCCGCCTACGCCAGAATTCTGACAGGGCACCCAGATTAATTGATTTATTGGCTGATATTAGAGATACTACTCACATTAAAATATTTATTAAAAACGCTTTAAAAAATATCTAATCTAGTAATATACTAATGCGAATTTTTGACGGAGTATATACAAGAAATGTTACAATAAATGATGCTATTTCAATGGAACCTAACAAGCGGAATGCTGATAATAAAAGAATTTCAAATGGTAAGATTGCATTTCTCTGCAGTGATGTTATGGCTTTAGGTTTTGCGAATAGTAAATACTTAGATTTAGAAATTGTAGATAAACTGAGAAATAGTGGTTTAAATATGAATAATTTTTATCTTTTTGGTTTACAACCAGTACTAAAATTTTATAGCTCCGCTGTGTGTAAAAGCTACTTGGATATATGTTCTTATGAAAAGTTAAATGAGACGGGTGTATTATATCAAATATGCTGAATCTATTTATAGATTAGTAAAAGGTAGTTCTTGAGAACTTATTTTTTCATTATCAACAAGACGAGTATCAAAAAATATATGATCAAACATAAAAAAATGATGCTGAACAAACAATAGAAATAAACCAACCAACGATATGTGCTAGATCAGAAAGGGTTAATAACAGGTACTATGTCAAATTTAATGACTCACAGAGAATGATAAGTGATATTGATTTAAATACTTCTTATAATGGAAATGATAATGTTAATATATTTATTATTTATAAGTTGTATTCATTTAATAGTAATACTTATTGGGTTAGAAATGGATTATTTGGACATGATTACATGGGATATAATAAATTTGTAGCTTTTATTTCTTCAGGTTATCATGTTTTAAGTGGAACAACTTATGAACATATTTATATTAAAACAATTACTAGCAATAATCATCTCATTTCAGATAAAACTGTTAATAATCAGACTGTTATAAATAGGAATCATACTAAAACAAATCCAGGAGAACTCTATGAATGGTGTTGTTTATCAAATCAGTGAAATGCTCTTGCAGGAACAAACAAATCAGGTGTTTGGTGTGATGGTAAAAAGGTATGTGATTTTACTGCCACAATATCAATAGGATCTAAACAAATGACTTTTTGAGATTTCAAATTCAAATGTTGGATTAAATGAGATGAGATGAGATTTCAAATGAGATGAGATGAGATTTCAAATTCAAATGCTGGATTAAATGCTTCAATAACTTTGGGGGAGCTTTCTAAAGGTAGAGTTATCTCAGATTAAGATAATAAACTGCATCATCATTACTTTGTAATAATTGGTATAAAATTGACCATGATCCGATAAGTTTCAATTACATTATATATTTAATATAATGAATATAATATAATATAATATAAAATAATATAATATAATGAATCCTAAGATTTGTTTAAAATATTTGGAAGATACATTTCCTATCATAAAAGAATTTTACCCAAATTTTAATGAACAGATATTGAAAAGTGCAATGATATATCAATATTTGGTTTATAAACACAGGATGAATTAACAACAACTGGAGATATTCTGATTGAGTATAACCAAGAAATTGGATTCATAGGTTCGAGTGACAGTGAAGTACTTAAAAGATTTGGGTGAAATCATTTGTGGTTTTTGTAATGAAATGA
This sequence comes from Morbakka virulenta, assembly GCA_003991215.1. Lineage (NCBI taxonomy): Eukaryota > Metazoa > Cnidaria > Cubozoa > Carybdeida > Carukiidae > Morbakka > Morbakka virulenta. The sequence continues at coordinate 55,091 of RDPX01000123.1, forward strand.
AATCATCAAGTGTAAAATATATATTTTTTAAAAAATTATTGTGGTGATAGTCAGGGAAATATTAACTAGAACTTTGAGATTGTATTTATTAATTGTGGTATTATTAGCTATTACAGATATGCTACTGAGTATAATGATATTATGAAAATAAATATAATATTGGGGTATAGGGGTATTCGGATGGAGTACAATCCAGTGGCAACCATCAGCTGGCCTTTTTAAGGCGATGGACCCACTGGTCTCCTGAAGGTGCCCAACTCTCATGTCTGGTTCCACGTAGCTGCTTGTGCGCGGCAGCGGCCATACCCCGGTAAACCGCTTCAGCTGGCGGGCTAAACGATATGAGGGTAACCAGTGTTTGTCTCACACTGAAGCGCATGAAGTCGGGAAGCGGTGGAATTGGGGGAAGAGTCTCCAGCTAGACCAACGGCAACAAAGGCGCAACCTGCGCACGCATTGCGGTATTCGTAGGGCACCAATGAGACCATAAGATGAGTGGCCAACCGCCAGTGGAAGACAATGGCAAACCACCACTGTATCTTCCCAAGAACAACCATGAACATGAACAGATTCAAGTCTAACGATAACAGCGTGAATGGAGTTGATAGCATTACAGCCATTAACTCCTCGCTCGGTCGGGATGCCCATGTTCGACAGGTGGGGCCGGACCGTTAGCCTGCTAATATCAGAAACAAGACCGCTTTGAGAATTGGAACATGGAATGTACGCACATTGTATCGAGCGGGAAAGCTAGCAAACGTTAAACTAGAAATGGAGAGATTGCATATTAATATACTTGGCGTATGCGAAACAAGATGGCCAGATGCAGGTCTTTCTGATATAGAAGGATACAAAGTCATATACTCTGGAGGAGATAAACATGAAAAGGGAGTTGCTATGATTCTGGACAAGCGAATGAGTAATTGTGTTTTAGGGTATTGGACCCTTTCCGAAAGAGTCATGCTGATTAAACTAAAAGGGCAAACACATGATGTGTTGATCATTCAGGTGTATGTACCAACAGCTGATACCACTGAAGAAGACATTGATCCATTCTATGATCAACTTGAAGAGGCTATGAGACACCGCAAATCTCAAGATGTAGTAATTGTGATGGTAGACCTCAATGCAAAGGTAGGAGAACAGCGAGTCGGAAATATAGTAGGAGATCATAGTCTAGGAGTGCAGAATGAAAGAGGAGAAAGATGGGTAGATTGGTGTACAGCACATGATCAGGTGATCATGAACACATGGTTCAAAAACCACAAGAGACACCTGTGAACATGGAAAGACCCTGGAGACAGGTATAAAAACCAAATCGACTACGTGACGATAAACAATCGTTTCAGAAATGCTATTCAACAAGCAAAAGCCTACCCTGGAGCAGACTTCGGGAGCGACCACAACCCTGTTGTACGTACAATCAGACTGAAACTTCGTCGATTAAAGCGTACAATCCCAGAAGCCAAGCTACAGTGGAATTTTCTTCGAGAAGATCAGGAACTCAGAGCCAGATACGCAGTTGCTGTACAGAATCGTTTTGAAGTTCTCGAAAGAAAAGAAGGCAGCAAGTGGGAAGTGCTAAAAGAAGCATTACTAGAAGGAGGGAAGGAATTCGTTCAGCCAAAAGAGAAACAAGCAAAGCAAGCCTGGATGAAACCAGAAATCTTGCAAAAGATGAGAGACAGACAAAAGATCATGGAGACAGACTCGGACCGATACAAAGCAATAGACCGTGATATTAGGAATGACTGCAGAAGAGCAAAAGAAACACGGCTAAATGAGCAATGTGAAGAAATTGAAAGTCAAAGGCCATCGGATCCCAGTTCCATCCACAAAAAGATAAAATATCTAGTAGGGAAGAAGCCATGCTCTTCAGGTGGATGCATCAAAGCAAAGGATGGATCTATGATATTGGGAAAAGAAGAGTTGATAGAGCGATGGGCAGAATATGTTGAGGAACTTTTCACAGATGCAAGGGGAGAGAAGCCAAACATCAGGAAGCCGATTGATGGCCCGAAAATTTTACCATGTGAAGTAAAAGCAGCAATCGCGAAAATGAAGGCAAATAAAGCTCCTGGTCCAGATGGAATTTGCATTGAAATGATAAAAGCACTTGAAGAGTTTGGGATATACAAGGTCACTGAACTACTCAATGATATATATGACAGTGGAGAAATCCCGTCAGATCTAACCAAGTCTGTCTTTATTGCTTTGCCTAAAAAGCCTGGTGCTACGGAATGCGAGCTGCACAGGACTATAAGTCTAATGAGTCACATAACCAAAGTACTCATGCGAGTCATAATGGCAAGAGCAAGGAGAGCAACGAGACCCGAGATAGGAAAGCAACAATTTGGTTTCGTCCAGGACTCCGGTACAAGAAACGCAATATTTATTTTAAGAATGTTGTCAGAAAGAGCCATAGAAAGGCAACACGATCTATACATGTGCTTCATTGACTATTCAAAAGCATTTGACAAAGTGAAACACGAATGTCTTTTAGAAATGCTGCAAGCACTAGACATAGATGGTAAAGATATCAGAATCATAAGGAATTTATACTGGGAGCAAAGTGCCGGGGTAAGAGTACAAAATGAGGTAGGAAAGTATTCCAACATTCGAAGAGGAGTAAGGCAAGGCTGCGTTTTCTCACCAGATTTATTTAACCTATACAGCGAAAACATTCTGAGAAGTATCGAAGAAAAAGAAGGCTTTGTAATCGGAGGATATAACATGAATAATATACGATATGCTGATGACACGACTCTCATAGCCGACACTCCAGAGAAGCTTCAACATCTTCTGGACACAGTTATAGAAGAAAGCGAAACAAAAGGTCTTACTATCAATCGCCGAAAGACATTCTGCATGGCTGTAAGCAAAACGAATGAAAACTTGAGCTGTAAGTTAAAAATTGAAGGAGAAGATATTCAACAGGTGAATAAGTTTAATTATCTTGGCAGCATGATAACATCAGATGGTAGAAGCTCAGTAGAAATACAACGAAGAATTGCCACAGCCAAAGAAGTCTTCCAGCGCATGTCCAGCATACTAAAAAACAGAACCCTTTCCTTTCATACCAGGCTTCGAGTTCTAGATTGCTATGTAGTTCCAGTACTTCTCTATGGGAGCGAAAGCTGGACCATCACACCAGGCCTAGAGAAGAAGTTAGAAGCAGTGGAAATGTGGTTTTTACGCCGTATGCTCAGGATTTCATGGACAGAACACATCACAAACGAAGAGGTTCTGAGGAGAGCGGAGTGTGAGAAGAAGCTGATTAACACCATTAGAAAAAGATAAATGTCATTTCGTGGGCATGTAATGAGGAAAGAAGAACTGGAAGAGCTAGTACTAACAGGAAAGATTGATGGGAGGCAAGGAAGAGGAAGACCAAGGAACACATATATGAAGAGCTTAGCAACATGGATGTCGAAGAGCCAGCTTCAAATCCTAAGGGCTGCGAAGGACCGGAATCTGTGGAGAAGCATGGTCGCCAACGTTCAACCTGGACACGGCACCTGAGGAGGAGGAGGAGATATAAGATTGTTAAAAAATCAGTTTACCAGAGAAAATATCCCATTTTGAATTCAATTTTTAAGAACCAATATTAAATATAAGATTGATATTAACTCTAATCTCTGAGACAAAATACTAAGAATACTTGATGAAATAAATAAAATACATCTGAGAATAGGAAAAAGATTATTAATATAGAATTCATTCTAAGACATTTGTATAAATTCTTTAATTTACCTTATTTTTGGGATAAAATATTTAATTTGATTGGAGATCAAATAAGTAATATTATTAAAGAATAAATGAAAACCTGAATTGAAAAATTTACTCTTGCTTGAATTTATCATAAGATGATTGAAAATAATTAACAACCATCCTATGAACTGAGTTGCAAATCGCTTCTGTTATTCTTCTTCTTTATCTTTCGGCTGCTCCTTGTTAGGGGTCGCCACAGCAGATCATACGATTCCATTTGCTGCGGTCACCAGCATCTTCCCTTCTCACTCCCACCCCCGTAATGTCCTCTTTTATTACATCCATTTAGCATCCCCTTAGTATTCCTCTCTTCCTCCTCCCTGGCAGATTCATGTTTATCATTCTCCTCCCGATATAGTTCTCTTCCTTTCTGATCACATGCCCATACCATCTGAGTCTTGTCTCCCTTTGCTTCTTACTCAATCTCCTAACATGTGCTGTACCTATGATGTGTTCATTTCTGATTTTAACCAGGCGTGTGACTCCAAGTGCCCACCTCAGCATTCTCAATTCTGCCACTTCCAACTCTGCTTCATGTTTCTTTCTCACTACTGACTCAAGCCAATACAGTAAAGCTGGCCGCACTACCGTCTTAGATATTTTTCTCTTCACCTTTGGTGGTAGCTTTCTGTCACATAGTACGCCTTTTACCTTTCTCCATCCACTCCAGCCTGCTTGTATTCTCTTCTTAACTTCTATCTTGCATCCTCCATTGCACTGTACTGTTGATCCCAAGTATTTGAAGTTTTCTGTCCTCGTTTCATCTGATCCTTGCATGCTTAACTTTTCATCCTTTCTTTCATTCACGACCATGTATTCTGTTTTTGCTCTGCTTACTTTCATTCCCCTTTTCTCCAGAGTATCTCTCCATTTTTCCAGTTCTTCTTCAGCCTCATTTCTTGTCTTACTGCACAACACAATGTCGTCAGCAAACAGCATTGTCCATGGTGCTTCTCTCCGGGTTGAACTCAGTGACTCGAGCAACTCCCGGTTGAAATTTCTTCTACAATCGGCTTCTCTCAACTTCCACCACTTTTTTTTTGGTTCAAGTTTCTTTTTCTTTTTTCTCTTGTTCTTGATTCTTAGCTTGCATGCTACCAGCATGTGCTGTGCAGCAACCCACTCTCCTCCCAGTACATAGCAGTCAATTACTTCGTTTAGGTGCCTTTTTTTGTAAGCTAGATAGTCAACCTGGGTACTTCTTCCTCCACTTTTATAGGTGATTCTCTGGTCCTCTTCCTTCTTAAAGTATGTATTTAAGACTGCTATTTCTGCTCTCTTTGCAAATTCCACTAACACCTGATCTTCTTCGTTTCTTCTTCCAAAGCCATATCTTCCCATCACTTTCTCATCCCCTCTGTTCCCTTCTCCAACTTGTCCATTGAAATCTGCTCCAATCACGCTTCTCTCTCCTCTAGGTATCCTTATGAATATTGTATCCACGTCTCTCCAAAATTTGTCTTTATCTTTCTGCATGCAACGCGTCTGTTGTCCATATGCAGTAATCACATTCAGTATTTGCCCTCTACATCTAATTTCAAGCTCATCACTCTGCCAGAGATTCTCTCTACACCCAACACACCTTCTGTACAGCAAGGTCCCGATTCAATTCCTACTCCATTTCTTTTGTTGTCCGCTCCATGGAATATTAGCTTTTATCCATCCCCAAGTTGCCTGGACTTGCTTCCTTTCCACTTGGTTTCTTGGACGCATAGTATATCAATATGTCTTTTCTCCATCATATCTACAATTCCCCGTCCTTTTCCATTCATCATTCCCACATTTATTGTACCAACCCTCCATAGAAGCTAACATAAAGCTTAACCATAGAAGCAGTAGCAGTACCAACAAGGTATAAAAGAGGGTTTGCATATTAAATGGAAACAACCGGCATTAAATAAACAGTTGTATTGTTACATAGGACAGTTGCTTGTTTAGTGTCTTTGTTCTGCTTTATCTCTTGTGTATTGTTACATACGCTCTGTAACACTGAATTCTGATGTTTTGATTCGTATAAAAAGCCTTGATATTTCTTGTACATTTCATATACATTNAAACAACCGGCATTAAATAAACAGTTGTATTGTTACATAGGACAGTTGCTTGTTTAGTGTCTTTGTTCTGCTTTATCTCTTGTGTATTGTTACATACGCTCTGTAACACTGAATTATGATGTTTTGATTAGTATAAAAAGCCTTGATATTTCTTGTACATTTCATATACATTCTGAAGAAGGTATGTGAATACCGAAACATGTTAATGATGAAAAGGTTAAAAACTATCGTGTTTTTTATGAAACAAAGTGATGTTTGTAAAGGAATAAATTAATAATTTGTGAATGAATATTGTTAATGAGAGTAGGAATAGATAAATTAATTTGAAGATCATGTTTGTTTTGATCATAAAAGTTCATTAATTCTTGATAGGATTGTTCAATTTTATTGGATATTCTGATGGGAGCAATTGGTGATTCAGGATTATCTTCATTTGTTAATGTATAAATATTTATCATTAAATTGTTGTTATTTTCAAACTGGGATATTTGATTTGAAAGACTGTTATCTACAATAGCAGGAAATGATAATGATCTTGTGTTGAGAATATTCATATATTAAACGTACCTTGTATAATTTTTAGGATTTGTGACATTATTTCTAAAGTAATAAGCTAAAACTGACCAGAGAAAGCAGCGATTATCATTATTAGCTGAATTATCGATATTTAGAAGTTCTCTTCTAAGCAAAGGTAATGGAAGGTGATGAAAGGTTCCTCCTGGGAAAACCACAACTTTTTGAATATCAAATGTAAGGTCTAGAATATTAGATAATGTCCAGCCTGTTTGTTCCATTTTCAGGTTTTCTATTCGATCATTATATACATCAATTATTAGGCTTTGTAGATTTTGTTCATATGGATAGTAATATAGTGAGTAGAGATCAAATTCTGCTAGATCACCTCTTGGTCTTGCAAATTTTGTCTTTAGTAAAAATCGAAATTTATAAGGATAATCGATTTAATTTATTTATGCTTTGATATAGGGATATTCTCTTAATATTAGAGAATGAATGAATATTGATTGTTCTTCATCTTCTTGTAAATCAATTTCGTTAAATTCAGAAGCATATCTCTTAATGAAATCTCCTGCGAGTTTTTCTACTAATATATACTTTGGTGATATGTTTTCTGGTACGTTGTCATGAATTTTGTAGTTTTGACTTTGTTCATAAGGATTATGAATTTTTTTATTGTTATTCTTAGCTATGTTAGTAGCTAATTCTTGTTTCAAAGTGATACAAGAATATGGTATGTGAAAATGTTTGCTAATCTCACGTAATAGGTTACGCCCCAGCCTCATTAGTTGGTCGTGACTGCAGCCGTCATACTGCGTCATCTTTATATATATATTAATACTAGATTATCTCTTTAATTGAAAAATATGAACAAATTTATTGTATTATCAGATTAAATATAGAATTTTTTAGCTGAATTGCGTCAATGTGAATTGATCTAATTTCTGGATTTTGAATTGTGTTTTCATGTATATCAAATAAAACAAATATATCAAAATTCTTTAAAAGTATTTTATTTACTGTTTATGAACGGATTAAATGCTCATCCTATAGATGATTTAGTTCCGTTTAGAGAGCTTTTAGTGTTTATATTAAATATCTTACCATCTGGCGTAAGTACATTTAATACTGTTGACAAAGCAAACTTCTTTGATGTGCTTAGAGTGTTGTGTATTGTTAGAGTGTTGTGTATTGTGTTTTAAAATATTTACTAGTATATTTGGATTTACTGTCATTTTACTTAGTGCGATTGCCTTACTTTCTCCAAACTATGCTTTTTTATAAAAATGGTAATATTTGGCTTTTTGGGGGGTGGGGGTGCGGGAGGACGTTCCATCCGAACACTGGAACAATGGGAGTTAGTTGCTTTGCTCAAGGGCACACCAGTGACAGTTAGACAGTGTGCTAAAATACATGGTTTGAATATCGTAGTGGACGCTTTTGAAGGACGACCTTGGTGGTTGGGCGGGGAGGGGGGAGATTTGAGGAGTCAACGAAAAGCTTGTGAGAGTAGTCAGAGGCCTTTAGACATGTTGTGAAACCATAGTAAAAACGGCTTCAGGGGAGACATCCCTTTTTGAAGTCAGGATAGGATTACACGAAGGATCAGCCTTAAGCCTTCTGCTGCTTATCACCATCATGAACACAATCTCGGAGGAAATACGCAGAGGTGCTTCACAGGAACTCCTTTTTGCCGACGATTTAGCCATTACAGCTAAAGACTCCCCTGGTTCGAATACCTAATGAGGAGAGAGGAGGAAAGCATTGTGAAGCACGTGTACCACCAGCAGGCATTTAGAAAAAGAGGTAAAGGGCGCCGGAAGTTGAGATGGAGAGACAAGGTCCGGATTGATATGAAAACTGTTGGCGCTGTGGAGGAGGATGCAAACAATAGGAGCGTGTGGAAGAAGAAATGCTGAGCAGCCGACCCAACTTGAAGTTTGAAGAAGACCGAAGGAAAAGAATAATAATAATTCCGTCTTGTAAATATGTACGATTTTTCTTCTAGATTTCTAAGGGAATATATCGTACGATTAACCAATTTTATGTTACTATTTTTTAATTGCTACCCCCTGATCATGAAATATTAAATTCCCTGTAACTTCTGAATGGTTCATTTCTGGCACGAGCTTATTTAGCAAAGTTTGATAAGCATGATGAGACATTCACATTGATGTATACTAATCAAGGTTTTGATGAAAAACAGTTGCTTGTTCATATTTCGATGACGTCGTCAATGGGTTGTAGGAGAGTTTTGATTTGTTATCTCCGAATCATGATCTGCCACTATACCAATTTCTGGTGTCACAAAGTGCACAATTTTTCCAGTTGAGCACCCCAACTGTTAGCTATTGCCTCTAGAATTGCCTTACTTTCCCGTCAACTAAAATTCTATCAATAGTCTTTTTGTTTGCAACATGAACAGAATACTTCGTAAGGGTGGTGCGATGACAAGAAGAACGTTCATCATCAGACAGCCTGTTTACATGACCTCAACCCCCAAAACCAGTACTTACCAAAATACTATTGTTTTCAGATGAAAAAAACTGCACAGGAAAGAAACCCAATAATCAACAACACAATTGTTAACATTCCATAAAGCAGCAGCATTTAGTGAAACAGAAACAAGAAGTTAATGGTCATCATATGGAACTGAAGATTAGTGACAGAAACATCTTCCATTGTGCTAGAAGTCTCTGGTAGCATTTACTTGAAGTGAGCCAATCAATTATTGTTGCTGGAGCCAGCCTAATCACCAAAAAGTAGTTCTTTTTTATAATTTGTGAAGACAATTAAGTTTTTCAACTTTTGTTTTTCCTTTTTTCAGCACCAGAAGCAAAAGATTTTTCAAAACTCATCCTGAAGCAAAATGATTGGAATCCAACTAGACTAAATAGCCTCGCAGGTTCTGTTAATAATATAGAAATGCAAATAAGGAAATTACGTCCAAATCTGCAAAACGATGTCACAAGATGATTACGCACTCTTGCAAGCTAACTCAACTTGGCATACAATCTGAGTGTTATCTAAATAATCAAGCAGACTTTTAGTGTGTTTATATTGTCTAGACTATATCACATGTATATTGTATTCCGCAGTTTTGCTTAATATACACAATGTCATCTCAAGCTACACATGCTAAACTCTTTTTTTAGTATTCACAATACAACATCAGTGAAATTATGGTTTCCAAAGGCATGGAAGAGGTAAAGAACTATGAACCTGACACATTACCACAGGAAAAACTTTAAAGAATCACCACTATACTACAAGAGCTTTTGCAACAAGAAAATTTTTTTTCTTAATTTTTTTGGGGGTCCAAATCGTAAGAAACTGGTGTAAATACGCCAAGTGTGCCACTGGTAGTATCCCTAAAAATTACATCGATAAATGCTTGATTGGTGACGTTTATAAAACTTATCCAAACTGCTTTGAACCAAAAAATCATACACGGTCAACGCGAAATAATAAGTGTATATTGATCTTTTAATATGTTAAATTGGAAATTAAAAATGCAAGTCTCTTTTTCAACTGGAGCAGAATTTTGTAAAAGAACTGAATTAACAACAAAATGTCGTCACAAAAATGAATAAACTTGCAAATGTTACGTTTTCTTACTTTAACTTCCCCATAGCAGCTAGATGTAGACAATAAAGGCTTGAAATTTATTCTGCTTGCAGCCTGATGGTTGGGAACATGAAACTTGCCATATAAAAGTTACTAACGTTGATCTTTCATATCTCTCCTGGTGAACAGTGAGAGACTGATCATGGAGCCGCAGTGAGCGGTAATCATTAAGATCTGGGGCGGACTTTTTTGCATTATATTTTTCGTATTATACTACATTTTTGTTATAAATTTTCAATTAAGTGGTTTTCCACTTGTGTTAATGGCGGAGATGCGACTGTACTTGGGTTTGTCTTGGTGATACTAAAAGTTAAATAGGAGGGTGGTGTTTTAGTGCGTGCACAAAAGCCCTAGGTGGAACCACAAAGATGCAAAAATGCCTTGTTGTTGTGGATTCTGGGAGGAGAAAGATAAGTGGATACGGGCTTTTATGGTGTTAACCATCTGGCGGTAGAGTCTTTGTGGGGTTGTGCTTGTTTGGTTGAAGGTAGGGTTACATCTTGCTTTCCAAAGTGTTAACTTGGTAAATTTGATTACATGATGGGCAAGTTTTTATAACGATAACTGATAACAATAGAAAGAAAGTCTTATATGATCACATTATAAACATTATAAATATATATGCACCAACATCGGAACGAGCACAGAAGTATCCAAGAGAAACTGAAGAGTTTTATGAAAAACTCAATCAAACACTAAAAAATCTTAAGAAACTTTAAACATCAATTGTATTTATCGCAGGTGATTTCAATGCAAAAGTTGGCAAACCTGAAAATACGGAAACATGCATTGGTAGATGGACAACAGGAACAAGAAATGATAACGGAACAAAGCTAGTACAGTTTTGCGAGGGTAATAAGCTACATGTATGTAACAGCTCCTTTACTCTCAAAGCCTGTCATAGAACAACATGGTCAGGACAATTTACAGAACTTAATGGAGAAGTCAGAAAAATCTACAATCAAATCGATTACATATTACTGCATAAAAATACCATTCAGGGTATAATCAACGCACGATCATACTCTGGTATTGAAATATTCAGCGATCACCGTATTGTTGTAACAAGAATATATTTATCATCGAGCAAGATATTTAATAATAGAAATCAAAAACATGCTACTGTTTCAAAACTTAACATTGATAAATTAATAAATGATCCAATACACAAAGAAAATTACCAAATCTTTCTAAAACAAGAAATGGAAACACTGAAACAAAATAATGTGAATTTGAAGATGAATGAATTCAAAAATACCATATATAAAACTGCTGAAAAGTGTTTAGGTAAAAATGAAAAAATACAAAATAACAATACACAGGATGATGAGATCAGTAAACTTTCTAAAGAACGAAAACAAATAAGACTAAAAATTGAACAAAAAATGAAAAATAATGAAAATGCTAATGATCTTAAATCAAAACGAAAAGATGTTCTGAAAGAAATATCACGAAAAGTAAATGAAAGGAACAATAACAGAATAGACAAAATTATAGCAGAAGTAGGTAATTTGAATGGTGACAGTAAAATGTTTAAAGCAGTAAAAAAAACTGTATAAAAAAGATAGTAAAAATAAATATGTACATGATGCCGATGGAAAGATGATAACAAACCCACAAGGAATGTATGCCGTTATAGAAAAACATTTCAAAAACCATTTTCAGAAAAAGGACATTACTGATCTTCAAAAACACATAGATGAACCGAAACCTTTATATAAACCAAAAATATCAGACGAGATACAGAAAGCGACAAATAAAGTCGAACTGATCACGTATGCACCGAAAATTATACATACAGAACTAGCAACAATCTACAATCGTGCTTTCTCTCAAAATGAAAACATTAATGTAAGTACAGAAATACTTAGAACACTGCCAAAACCAAGAAAACCAATAGGTCCTCCAAAAAATATTCGTCCCATAACACTTTTAGACAGCACCAGAAAAATTATATCCCAAATCCTGATTGATCGAACACAAGAAGATTTCAACAGATACCTTTCGTTAAATCAAAGTGCGTACAGAAAAGGCAGAACCACGAGTGACATACTATGGACGTTCAGGTGGATTATTGCCAAAGTACAAGAAGAACAGGGCTTAAAGTATACGTGATTGGGATTGATATGTCCAGTGCCTTTGACACTATATTTCGCCAAAAAATTCTAGACATATCCAAATAAATTCTTCATGAAGATGAATTACGGATTTTGCAGTTATTACTAAACAATACCACGTTAGAAATGAAAATGAAAGGAGCAAAATCAACACCTTTTACCTCCAATATAGGTTCACCACAAGGTGACGCCATCAGTAGTCCACTATTGACAGTGTATTTTGAACATTTCCTGAGACAATTCAGAAACGAACTGAATAGTATCCCAATAGATGTTACTAAAATCAACGAAAAGTGGTTAGAACAAAAAAGATCAGCTCTACCAAGAGAGCTCACCTATGCCGATGACTGTGACTTTATTACAGAAAGCACAGACATAAAACAGACAATTCAAGACAATCTACATGAATCTCTGAAAAAGACAACTTAACAGTCAACACCGATAATACTGAAATAACAACACTAAAACGCAATAAAAAAGAAGAAAAAATTGGGATCACTTTTAGGTGACAAAGAAGATATCAAAGCAAGAAAACGCAATGCAACAATAGCTCTGTCAAAAATGAACAAAATCTGGTTAAATAAAAGACACATTAGTATAGACAAAAAGATTAAACTGTATAACATGTTGGTCAAAAGCATCCTGCTGTACAACTGTTCAACGTGGGGCCTAACACTACAGGATGAACAAGAGTTAGATTCGTTCCACCGACGTCAACTGAGGGAAGCTATTGGTATAAATTGGCCTCGTCATATTCGCAACAACAACTGTATAAAATAACCAAAACTAAACCAATTTCGATGGAGACAACCAAAAGGCGTTGGAAATTATTTGGACATATTTTGAGATTACCACCTGATGCACCAGCAAGAAAGGCAATGAAATTTTTCTTTGAAACAAGATGTAACAATA
>RDPX01000123.1:68996-100045 GCA_003991215.1 Morbakka virulenta
AACAAAAAAGATCAGCTCTACCAAGAGAGCTCACATATGCCGATGACTGTGACTTTATTACAGAAAGCACAGACATAAAACAGACAATTCAAGACAATCTACATGAATTTCTGAAAAAGACAACTTAACAGTCAACACCGATAATACTGAAATAACAACACTAAAACGCAGTAAAAAAGAAGAAGAGGATTAGAGAAATACGAAAAAATTGGGATCACTTTTAGGTGACAAAGAAGATATCAAAGCAAGAAAACGCAATGCAACAATAGCTCTGTCAAAAATGAACAAAATCTGGTTAAATAAAAGACACATTAGTATAGACAAAAAGATTAAACTGTATAACATGTTGGTCAAAAGCATCCTGCTGTACAACTGTTCAACGTGGGGCCTAACACTACAGGATGAACAAGAGTTAGATTCGTTCCACCGACGTCAACTGAGGGAAGCTATTGGTATAAATTGGCCTCGTCATATTCGCAACAACAACTGTATAAAATAACCAAAACTAAACCAATTTCGATGGAGACAACCAAAAGGCGTTGGAAATTATTTGGACATATTTTGAGATTACCACCTGATGCACCAGCAAGAAAGGCAATGAAATTTTTCTTTGAAACAAGATGTAACAATAAGTTCAGAGGACGGAAAAGAGCCACAATCCACTCAACGATTAGACGTGATGTACAGAAAACCAAACAGAAAAATCCGAACTTTGTGATTAAGGAACTGAAAACCGAAATTGCACTGCATAATATTCGTTCTAAAGCAAGAAATAGAAAACATTGGAAACTTATTATAAATTCAGTCGTAGAAGCGGCTTATTCTGACACAGCGACGTACTGGAAACAGTGGAGACGACGAACTGCTATAGAAGAGAATAAGCATTATTGATTGTTGACAGTATTATGATTGTTTTGTTGATTTGGATAAAAGTTACTAATGTTCCATTTTTATTTTTTGTGTAAGCTAACTTGAATCGCAGACAACACACTTCCTTATTTTATCCACTCTTTGGTGATCTTTGCTTCCTGAAGAGAGATCGGACCGTGCAATGACCAGGTCCTCTACAAAGGTCTGGGTCCGACCGTAATCTTTCTCTTCAATATCTGCCATCATGGCTGCCACTCAAATAAGTAAAAAGAGAAAGGTAATTGAAGATTTTTGATCACATAACAAATATTCAGGGCCATTTACGGAAAATATTGTAACATACTTATACACATATTAGTTTTCTACATTATGACAGAAAGATATTGGTGCGTGAGCTGTTGCAATCAAGATGGGAACGGATTTGTTTCGAGCTCACAAACTATCTTTCAGTGATGTTTTGGTAAAGAACCATGAAAATGATGATACAATTTTGCTCATACTTTCCTGGATTAAAGAAAATTAATATGGAATGCTTTAAGACGATATTTAGGATAAATAGGACACCGAAGCATATTGATGTACGCTTATTGATAGTGACAATTATAGTCATGATGTCGTGGTTATAGCACCTCGAAATAAGTGGTCCCAGAACTTAGTATTCGAGGTTGTCATTTTGTCAGTAACATGAACTGACAATGTGGCTGTTAAGACGTATTATTTTCAAGCTACCCGCGGTGCTTGAAGTACATAAATTGTGAGTCTACAGATGCTATTTTCTAGTTGCATTATAGGTAATTGTTTTAGCGCCATTGAAGGGGTTTTGATTGTGGAACTTAATGGGTCAAATGAAGATATTACAGTGTGAAGTGGCATACTCTAAACAACACCATTTTTGTGACGCCGGGTCAATCTTTCGAGGCGCATTGCTGCTGCTTGAACTCCCAGCTCTACATAAAAGTTGTGCGAAGCTGACCATAATGGCGTAACTTTGCCAATTATTGTTTATTGTAACAGCAATTTATTTTATTTTGTACTGAAATAAAACCATTAAACTGCCAATTATTACTACCATGGTCTGTTGCTTCGAGCACTTATATTGGTTGACCACAATTAAGGCTATTCTTTGTACTTGATATTCTGCACCCCTCTTCACAAGATTTACATGTCTGCCACAAAAAATAAATCAAATGTATTTCTCTTTATCAAAATACTGATTTTGATTTGCCTTTTTTTCTAGTTCGTTGCTGATGGAGTCTTCAAAGCCGAGTTAAATGAGTTTTTGAAAAGGGAACTGGCAGAAGACGGGTACAGTGGTGTTGAGGTTCGAGTTACTCCCATAAGGACAGAAATTATTATTTTAGCCACAAGAACCCAAAATGTTCTTGGAGAAAAGGGACGGAGAATAAGGGAACTGACATCAGTAGTTCAAAAAAGATTTAACTTTGCAGAAGGCACCGTAGAGGTAACATGATTAGCATTAGTATATACCCTATTTGCACCTGGTTGACAACCTGACATTATGGCCCTCTACCCCATATTTCATAATTCTTATTAGGCAATTTAGGACTAAGGGAAACCAAACTGACTATAGAATTCATACCTACATAATGTTAAGCAGTTTACGTGTTCATGGATTTTGTCTTCACCTTAAATGTACAAGAATATCAAACAGAAATGTAGTTCATGGTGAAGTCCAAGAATTCCATTGCAATAAAGAAGTGTGTAGGCCTACTTCACACACCTAGTTGTACTGTATTACAAAAACTAGCAAAGTCAGTTACAATGTACCTTTTTTTACTTGTCTAGTGAGGAGCATTACTAACTGACCATATGAACTGCATAGAAAGATGTGCAAGTATATGAACAGTTAAAAAACTTACTGAATTTGTCAATGTGAAAGCAAATTTGGTTGGTGTTTCTTTTCAATGATGCATTTAATGTATTCAGACACTTTATGTAATTATCATGGAGCTACGTCTCCTTGATTGCAAATGTAATGAAAATATGTAACTAAGGAAAGCCTTATCGGTGCTACCACAGCTGACAGAGTTTGCCAAGTGCATGGTAGTAAAATGATTTTTAATTGGTTTGGTAGATTAAAAAATGTTGCCACATAATCTCTTCATCCTGAAGGGTACATGTTATGTTCATAGATAATTTATGTCATTTGTACACTTGCACTGTAAACAAGAGACTCAAGTTCCATTCCCTGAGTAGGCAAAGAAGGACTTCAAACTTAAAATTGTTTTTAAGCTTGAAGGGTGTCCTGACAAGAAATTCATCATTGGCACAACAAAGCCCCTCTGAAGAACATAGTGAGTCTAGTTACTAGGAAAAGTGACATAAAAAAAGCAATAAGATAAAAAACACAGAAAAGTTTGAGCTAGGATTACTGTAAATATTTATTTTAAGATACACTATCCTGATGGAATTTTGTAGCCAGTATGAAAGTCAATGTCAATCTTTTACCTGTATTCATTGGACCTAGAAACTTACCTAGATGCTTAGAAATAATCTGAATACTGATAATATAGGAAAAACTACAATGAAAGATCTTTACAGTTCTCAAGGAAGGTTAGCCCAAAATCTTTGTACAGTGTCTGCAATATGATTAAAGGCACATTTAATTTAAAATACCATAAAAGTTGTGCTTATAATTAAAAAGTTAAATGCCCTGAGAAAACAAAAATTATTAAGGGATTAAAGCCAATGGATTGTGAATATCTTGTAAATCTGAGCAAATGCAATAAATCACAGTTGATATGCAAGTTATTTTATTAAAGGGTTAGTAGAGTTACTACTGATTTTTTTCCTTAATTGTTCTGTGATTTACATTTGGTTCTTTCTTCTTTTTTTTCTTTTTTGCCATGAAGTTGTATGCAGAAAAAGTTTCCACTCGAGGTCTTTGTGCCATTGCACAGTGCGAGTCATTACGTTACAAGCTTTTGGGAGGACTTCCTGTAAGAAAGTAAGATCTCTTTGAAATTAGTTACACATTATTGTGCACACTACCACAGAGCATTGTGAATCACGTGTGTGTGTATATATTTTTTTTTTTAAGATTTTGTGTATATTGGGTACACGATTTACCATCTGTATCCAGCCTAGCAGTTTTTTGTTGTATGTTTGTAGTGACAGTGGTATTTGCATGTTACTACTGCAGCACATCCACTTGAGATATTGTAGTCTGTAAGGTTCTTTGGCCTTCATCCAACGTTTTTCAGGTTGGTTGCTAGACACCTTTTTTTCCACTTGACTCAGTCTTCCCAATCTCTTTCTCTCCCTCCAACTGCTTTCATGTCTCATTCTATGATGTCCCTCAGTCTTGAGCTTTTGTCATCCTCTACCCCTCCTTCCTGTCACTGGTGCCTGCCATACTGCCTTCAGAATGTTGTAATTTTCTCTCCTCATTACATGTACATGCCATCTTAACCTTGCTTCTCTTACTTTCTCTATTATTTTCAATACCTTTAAAATCTTCTTAAGTCATCATTCATCCTGTGTTTTTGCAAGGATATTCTGGCCAGCACCTTAGCATTCTCATCTCCATTGCTTTTAANTATTGGGTACACGATTTACCATCTGTATCCAGCCTAGCAGTTTTTTGTTGTATGTTTGTAGTGACAGTGGTATTTGCATGTTACTACTGCAGCACATCCACTTGAGATATTGTAGTCTGTAAGGTTCTTTGGCCTTCATCCAACGTTTTCAGGTTGGTTGCTAGACACCTTTTTTTCCACTTGACTCAGTCTTCCCAATCTCTTTCTCTCCCTCCAACTGCTTTCATGTCTCATTCTATGATGTCCCTCAGTCTTGAGCTTTTGTCATCCTCTACCCCTCCTTCCTGTCACTGGTGCCTGCCATACTGCCTTCAGAATGTTGTAATTTTCTCTCCTCATTACATGTACATGCCATCTTAACCTTGCTTCTCTTACTTTCTCTATTATTTTCAATACCTTTAAAATCTTCTTAAGTCATCATTCATCCTGTGTTTTTGCAAGGATATTCTGGCCAGCACCTTAGCATTCTCATCTCCATTGCTTTTAACGTGCTCTCTTCTGCCCTTTTTAAAGGTATGACATCTAGACCATATAGTAATACTGGTTGTAGCAATTATGAATAGATCTTCATCTTGAGTTTAACTGGCATTCTTGTGTCTCCTACTATGCCACTCACTTCTTGACACCCCTCTGACATTGAATGGTTGTTCATAAATAGCAGAACGATTCCATTTGCTTAATCTGTAAGGTCTGTAAGGTTGTGTAGCTTCAAATACCTTTTTACATAATACTTTCCTTAAATTCCCATCCTTACCATTGCCACATAATTTTCCAGATGAAAAGTTGACTGGAAACCTTGCACACCCTATAATCTGAATTTGTTGAGATGATGAGTTGCTCTAATGATGTCTTTATTAGTGGTAGCTGGTAAAGTTAATGTTTTGTGACTTTGAAGAAATTCATTGTCGGTACTAAAAAATACTATGTGTTTGTGTTTGTTAAAGGGGCCAATTTTTGAAATGTTTGATGCAATGGTATAGTATGGATATGCAGACCTTAGCCTCCTTGGTACAAGGTAATTGCCACATTGTCTGCAAAGGTTAAACTTACTTGTGTGCACAAGAAGACAACTGTACATTGAAACTAACTACACAAACACATTTTAAAACTAAAACAAGTATATAAATGCACAAATGCAATTATTTCCAGACTCTAAAAAATGAACCAGTGTAGCAGTGTCTGTGCAAAATAAAAGGCTTGTACTGTGTTCCTGTAGGTAAATAATTTTCTAGATCATTTTATTTTACCAATGATGTAACAACACAATTAGATAAATGTACCAGAAAGGAAAATGTTCTGATTTGAATACCCTAATATAGGTCGTTTTCAGCCCAAGTTGCTGTTGTTTCTTTCAAGGCCCATTTCCTTCACCTTATTTTATGTTATTCTGTTCCCTAATTTTCACCTCATCACACAACCTCCATAACAGCTTACCCACAGTCAGATCTTTCCTTTGCTTTATTTTCAATCACCATTGATTGCACCAGCTTCATTATTAATTTATTTCACCAATCTGTAAATTTATAAATAGCTGTTACATTTAGTTTGCCACAGTTTGTTTTTTGTTTCTTTGTTTGTATGTTTTACTCCGACTTAACTGTGTTTAAAAAAACTTGCCCTGGACCCCAATTCTATTATGTGTCTAATAGCACTTGCCACTGATTATGTAGCTGTTGTGTATGGCAGTTAACTTACTTTTTACTTGAAGTCAGCAACGTTGATGCTAGCTCAGAGTACTCTGTGTTGTGTGACACAATCTTCTGGTATAATGTGGCAGTCAGTGCACACAACTCCACTGGATTTCCACAGCAACAAAAAATCTATCTGAGCTCTGTGATCCCCAGTCTTGTAAGTTATGAGCTTCTCCTCCTCTTCTTGAAGTAGGTGTTCAATACACACAATCTGTGGAACTTGGAGATGTTCAGTACTTTTCTTCCTGCATCATTTCTACTTCCATAGCCATAGCTGCCCATTGCTTCTTTGTAGTTTGTGTTTTCATCTCCTTTGTGGCCATTTACATCCCCACCAATCAACAGAACCTCAGACTCATGAATCTGTTCAATTTCATCTTCAAATTTCTCCCAGAAATTGACCTCCAGTCAGGAGCATACACCAAAATATTAGTATTAGTATTTAGAGCTTGTAAAATCCCCGGAAATGATTTTATTCCTGCCTTTTACTTGTTATTAAACATTTTAAATGAAATTTTGTATTAATCACCTGTTTCGTCTTTGCTTTAGGGCTTGTTATGGTGTTGTTAGATTTATCATGGAAAGTGGTGCAAAAGGTTGTGAAGTTGTTGTGTCAGGAAAACTGAGGGGTCAAAGGGCAAAATCAATGAAGTTCACAGATGGTTTTATGATCCACAGTGGGTATCCAATTGAGGAGTACATTGACATGGCAGTAAGACATGTATATCTTCGACAAGGTAAGATCTTTCATGTTTCCAATATTTTGTGATGATACTTATAAACTGTATTGAAATAGAGGTACTCACCTCTTTATATGTACTTGCCTGTTCTTGGTGGTCACTCAATGGTTTTTTGTTAAATATTATGTAGCTGGAGTGTTGCTGTATGATGAGGTGTCATTAATATAGTCTATATCCTGTTGGGTAATAATGTATATTATGTTTTGTTTAGGGTTTGTGTTTCACTCCAGTTTATTCATATACAATAAAGATTACTGGATTTAGCATCCTCAAGATGAGATGACATAAATGTGACAATCTTAACACTCATTCTCTGTTTGCTAGTTTTAGTGGAAATAACTATTCAATGGAGCCCATTTATAATGAACTCTGGAATAACAAATTTACTATCACAATAAACAATTTTCCTTGCCTAGTCATGAAATTCATTGTATTTGAGTTGCATTGTAATTAGGTGATAATCAGTGAGCAAGTGCAACCTCAACTGAAGTTGTCATGTGAAAGAGACCTCACTTTCAGCCATCTGTTGGTGTTTTTAAGAAATTAAACCAACTTTTCAAAGGCAAGCACAAGGTAATTAAGGATTCTATGGATTTACTAATGAGCATTGGGGAGAAGTTTGATGAAAAAAGCAACTTGTGCTTTAAGAACCATTTTAGGAGATGACAATCATTTGGTTGGTGAGTTGTAAATGTGACTTGATCCACTCACACGCATCTTTATTTCTCACAGAGATGTAATGTCTACTCTTCCATGTGGTTCTTTTGGTGCTTTCATTGAATGTCGTTCAATGTGGCATATGGTAGTATGGCTTGATTGTTGTGGAAGACAAATAAGAAATCCTTTGTGAGGTAGAAGCCACTCACATCTTTTTGATGATGGTTGAGATTGAGCATACAGTTGATCTGGCAGTACTCATTAAGCATTGCCAGATAAAGTGTTGGGATGGACTAAGGTGACCATTTAAGAGGTTGCAAATATCACTGTCAAATAAGAATATTATTGTGCTTCCATGGCTACCACCATCCTACAGATTGTGAGAACTATCATCAGGGAGCACACTAAGTTTAAATTTCTTAAAATCTGATGGCTAAGGAAGATCCCAAGCAAAAATGCCCATTTTTACAGGCATGTGTTAATTAATATGTTTAAAAGCCTTTCTGCACCCAAAAACAT
This sequence comes from Morbakka virulenta, assembly GCA_003991215.1. Lineage (NCBI taxonomy): Eukaryota > Metazoa > Cnidaria > Cubozoa > Carybdeida > Carukiidae > Morbakka > Morbakka virulenta. The sequence continues at coordinate 77,034 of RDPX01000123.1, forward strand.
CTCTGCACTGAACAGGCTTTGAAACTGTTTTACCATCTCCAATTTTAAGGCCTTGTAATCTTCCTAGCGGTAATAAAGTTTTGGAACCAGTTATTTAACTTAGCATGCTTAGCCTGATCAATGTCATTAAGTATTTTCTCATGGTAAACTTCAATAGAAACAACTGGGTCAGAAGTACCAGTGCAAATGTATGTTCATTCTGTAATGTCAAATTAGATCTAAGAACTTAATATTGCTGTCAGTTGTTGAAACATTCCAGGAATGGCTATATTTGTTGGTTTCTTAACCTATTTGCCAGAATTTGAGAACATTACTTATCCCAACAAGGAGTTGTTAGATTTTTGGGTAGTTTTTAACTGTTATTGGTAGTAAGAACATATTCAGATTTTGTTCATAATTTTAAAAGGCAGTGTTTCTGGTGTGAAATTTACCTTTTATTTATGTATGAATATTTTGTGCATTGTTCAGAGAAATTTGCTTGGGAGGGGAGGGGGTATGTCCTTGTCTGATTTCAAGTGAAGTCTTAATAATATGCCTACTTCAGTTTTAAATAACCAAATAAAAAGTTTTTCTATTTCTGCATTCAGACATACATTCCAGCTTTAATTCTTCATTGTCACTTGTGCTTTGGTAGATATATTTTACTTGGTTTTATCCCTATTCTTGGCATTTCAAGTAAACAAGCAAATAGTTTCCATAAAGTAGAAAAATTAGTTTCTCCCTTGCTTTCTTTCCATGATTGTCTCACCCAATAGACAATTGTGGGACAAAACAAGGAATATTATGCTTGCCTTAAAACAGACCCCATAATCCAAACTATTTATAGGGGTTTGGTAGCAGGCCGTACATATCTGAATTAAGAGTTACAATTGCTTACTTTTGTATCTTGTATGAATTTACAACAACAGCACAATTTGCCTTTGTTTTTTTTAATGATTAAATTTTAGCACTACTTACTTCACTGTTTTGAAATGTTCAGATTTGTCTGCATTCTTGTTTTAATGTAAAACACTCAACACCATAACACAGACCAAAAACATGGATTGTTCAGTACTCTACTAACTCATTTGCAGCTAATTAGTTAGTGCCAAATTTTAAATGGACAGAAGCACAAATACATTTGTATTTATTAACCTACTAAATATTTAGAAGTTGCCAAAATAAGATCTTGGTAAATAAAGCACCAACAATTTTTTGATATTGCCAAAGGTGAATATCAGATAAAAATGATAACTGTTAACATTGCAGCATATAAAATTTCCTGTGCTGGAATGAAGTGTTGATATTTGTTTTTGAAGACTGGCTTCTCTTTTTTTCATCATGTTTACTTTGATGTACCATTGTTTATTGGACAGATTTGAAACGTAAATTTAATTTTTGATACATATATATACACTACATTTAATACCATAATTCAATAATAAAAAAATGTAGTGTGTGTTTTTGGGGGTTTGGGGGGGTTAGGGCAAGGGGATTAATCAATTAAATTGAAATATACAAGCAGTTCATATTTTTAGTTTAGCATGTTAAAGTAGTTAAACAGTCTCAATTCATGGTTTGAGCAAAAATAGAAACCTTGATTATCCCCTAAACATTCGAGTCGTTGCTTAAATATGTATGTTTGTTTGTTCATTCGTGTGTATGTTGGTGATCATTTGCTCATTACCAATTTTCTTCCCCTTGATATTCATTCAGAATGACCAATAGATGGTCATTGTAAAGATTAAAATGTTCATGTTACTTGTTTTGTCTAATGCTGTTGCTTGAGTTCAACAGTCAAACTTAGCAGATGGCTCCTAATCAGCATTTTCATCATAGTTCAAGAGATAATATTTTGTTAAGTTATTCAAATGTTTGTATTATTTACACAGGTGTCCTTGGAATCAAAGTGAAAATAATGCTTCCCTGGGATCCCAATGGTAAAATTGGACCAAAGCGACCACTTCCAGACCATGTCAGCATTGTTGAACCAAAAGAAGAAATTCGGCCAGCAGGCCCCACATCAGAACAAAAGGGCGTGAAAGCTGATGCAGCACCTGCACCTGTACTATAGGTATAGTGTTTAGAACATTCACTTTGTGTAACATGTTTAAATGCACAGATTGTTGGGCGTTTGATGAAAACACTAAAGGTATTAAATGTAACTTATGCAAGGCAAACTTGAGATTTAGTAGATTACAAATTATTATGGGTTGAGAAAAATTATGTAGGAAGTTGGAAGAGGTTAAACATTAAAAACCAAAATGAAGAATAGGGAGTATGAAGAAGATGTATATTTTCCCTATGTGATGGCAATAGATTTAGTCTTTTTAAACGATATGATCTTTTGACTTCATTTTGTCTTCGTGGTGATAAAAAAATGTAAAAGCTTAATTTTTGACAAGACATTGGCAGGTCAAAGCATTTTAGTGTTTTGCTTCATTGTTAACTGGAGGCATAGTTTGCAGTTCACTGAAGGTATTGTGCACAGTATCAATTATGCAATCCATTGGGTTTTGAGATGCTTTGATTTGACTGTCTTGTAACAAAAATTCTGTCAATAACCACCAACATTGGACAGTGACTGTCTGAACAACAGTAAGGATTAATTGAAACTCGACTGACAAGTTCATTTAGTTAATTTATAATGTCATGTTTAATTTCATTGCGATTGATAACGTATGTGATAAAGACGATTTATCCTACCAAATGGAATATTTGAGCACAATTGACGGGGTGACAGACTGTCCACATAGTTTGCCCGACAAGTTTTCCTATCATAAGTGTGTACATTTGTTTTAAAGTAGAATTGTGTGGTAGAATTATCAGCGTTGTTAACAGAATATATTTTCAGCATATTAGCTCGACTTTATTTTGCTGTATAATTTGTAACCATGGTTTAATTGCTAACGTTCAGTTGGGAACCATACATTTACTAAGTCCACTTAAAAGATAAGCGACTGCAGTTAAAATTTCATCAAACTTGATACTGGATTTATAGTTTTTGTCTTTCACATATACACCCGAGTCTCTCTTTTCTTAACAGGTTTTGTAACTGTAAAGGCTCGCTGAAAAACCGTGATGGCAACTGCAATACGTGAAGCATGATAAAAAAATGTTAATAAAACTAGAAAGAACTTAATCATTTATTTCTTTTCTTTTTGTTAATATCATCTCGTATTCGTTTTGAAACCCGTCATCTGGCGTTCATTATCTGCACCTATTGAAATACCAATTGATGATGTTGAATTTTAAGAATTTAAAAGATGATAAATCTCTTGACAGTGGTATATTTAATGAACAGAATTCGTTGTGGAGAGCTTTTATTTTTTGGCATTTGACCCTGTTCATTGTCTATGTAAATTGCCTCGTTCATAAAGTACATGAATCATGAAGATTATGAAGATCATGAAGGTTAAATTAGCGACCAGTGAAATTTTTATTTGGCAGTATTAGCATGCAAATTGTGCGTTTTTGTGTGTATGTGGCTCATGTCACTTGACATCGAGTGTACATATAAGATAAGTGTTACAAAACAATAGCTGTATGAAGGAAAGCGTAAGAAGCAAGAGGAACAAAGGGAAGTAATTTACAGACGGAATCGAAGTTAACAGAAGTTGTAGAATCGTTTTAATGGTTATGGGAAGAAGAGGGTGTGGGGGGAAAGCAGAGAAAATGTTGAAAAAAAATTGTGGCCAAGCTTAAAAACAGTAGCGACTACAAAAGCCGTATCGACTGCCCGGTATATTCTTCCGGCTTAGGATCGTGATCTAGATGTATACTAAAAGAATTGCTATCCTTCGTTCCCGGAGGCATATTGGCATCAGTCTACAAGTAAAAAAGAGAAAATTTGTCAAAGTTGCCCTGCTTTTGTGGCACCTGTCATAGCCAATTATGTCGCAATACAGAAAGGAACAAATCAAAGTACAGAAATAGGAACACCTACTTCTGCACACGATGGGCTCCGACCCAGTTGAAATACTAACTTATTGGGATGCGGTTGCCTTTGGATTCTCTGGAGTTGCAAAGTTTGATTGCACTAATGTACAGAAGATGAAAAAGTAGGCTTTGTTACCCCAGTTGATCTTACATTGGTTTCATCAATTGAGAAAATATCAGCAATCTATACTCAACTGGCCAAATTCATTGATGGTTAATTTGGCGGGGGGGTTGACCTTTAAAGTGGTTGAAAGTTCTAGATAAATATGTGTCCCAGAAAATTTACTTTCTCTCACATCCACACTTCCATGACTACTTGCAGTGGAGAGGGGAAAACGCTTCCTTTGCCAAGGTGGAAGAAGCTGCAGAAGACGTGCACCGCCACTTGATCATAGGTCCGTGTTTCAATGAGCATGTGGGTGGGACAGGCAAGTTGTGGATCGGAGATGGCCAGGAAAACAACGGATTTGGCACTTTAAATCAAAGCCAAAATAATACTAAAGTTTATTTAACAAAAGAAGTGAAGATCATCATCATCTGATATGTAAAACCGGGCACAGGAAAGTGATTTACATAAGCGAAAGAAGAGAAATCAGTAAGGTCCTGCCAGGTATTTATGCTCTACTATAACATGAACATCTTGTTCTTCGCCCAAGAACCTGTCAGCTTGTAAAAGCAAGAAAAAAAATTGTCAAAAATGTCAACTGATGACCACTGAAAAGAAAATCCTACTTCGATAACTTGAAAGATAAACTAAATAAGGAAGTGAGAAAAGAAATAGCTGGAAAGGAAAGTGATAAAGCAAATCAGAAAATTTGAAACATAACAAATATATAACGAAAAGAGGAAACTTTGAAAACCCCGAAAGGTGGTAGTATGGTCGGGGGAAGTAGGAACTGCTGTGTAGAAAATGATGTCAGCTCTGAGGGGCAAAACGACGACAAAAATGGGCTGGTGTACCAAAATACACCAAACTTGGATGCTTGAAAAGCCGTTCTGAAGCTAACAAAAAACGTATAAGGACAGGTACCACAGATCAGCCATTAAAGAATGGGAAAATTTGATATACCGGATAACAATAGAATAGGAGAAGAAAACGAAAGACAGTATTAGCGGTTACCTTGTTAAATTTTTTTTCTTGTGAAAGAGCATTTTCACATGCTACTAAAAGAGAAAATACGGCATGATGCAACTTCGGTGGGGTAATGGCTGAATGATCAGTTAAATCAACATCGACGAGCGCGTTCAAAGCAACGTTTGCTAAGTAGAAGCACCTGTGGGCTGTATAACTGCCATTGTGTCACAAACAGTAGTCAGTAAGGTTGGGTCCCGTTGTTGAATTTTTAAAGAAAAGGTGGCCATCGCTTCAGAGAAAATTGTTAAGACATCAAATGGTTCTGACACTTTGGGGTGTCATTCACTCAATTTTGGGAACGGGGGCTGGTGTCTAACAAAATCAGAATCACGCATGTGAAGTTTTAATTTAATTGCACTGGGCGTGACCTGGTATGGAATCACAAAAACTAAAGCGATTTCTGTCTACTATGATTAAAATGACAAAATCTTACCCTCATGATATGTGTTGAACCAAAAATAAATTTAATTATAACAAGAAGTAACCTGCACTTTATTTTTACATAACCTGGAATGTTATAATACTTTTTACAACGCATTTAAACTGTTTAAAGCTGTCTCAGTTGAATTAGGGCTTTTTGCACGATCAGTGGTATCGTTTTGTTGGCTTAATAATATGAGTTAATTTTTGAACTACGTTTAATCATCCACTTTTTCCGAAAAATGGAAAATCCGGAGTTGGTGGGTTAAAAAATTGGGTTTAAAAAAAGTTAATTAAAAAAATAGTCAAAAAATTTTGAAATTTCACAACTACATTGCTTACACACACACACACACACACACACACACACACACACACACACACACACACACACACACACACACACACACACACGGACTTGGAATTTTTAATATATTGCTATTAGATTGTGCTAATCAAATTAGAGTTACATTGTTAGCAATGTTTTCTATAACACATAACAGTAAATAAGTACTTCCGTTCGCTTTCTTAGTACAAGTGAGCTTGAAATCTCTCGACAGTGGACTCCTTACTGTAAAATAATGCCCTGACTGTACAACTGATGAAAATGAAACACTATTAACTACATCTTCTTTCCTAAATGTGTTGTCTCTTACCAACACGAAAACTTTACTGGTTAGCGCCAGATCTCAGTTCTAACCACTCTCATACATTTAACCGTCAAACGCATCGACAAATCGAAACTAAAACGAAACGAAGTCACAAAATTAAAATGTCTCATTTATCTTCAATCAACTAGGTGACTCACTCACTTCATTCACTACCACACCCAACTCACCACTTAAAAAATTTAAGTTATACAATCAGTCGACGCAACTAACTTCCGTAATATATTTAGCTTAAGCGTTTAAGTCAACTAACTCAATTTATTTCCTTATTCACTGAAACATTTTTTCCGTCCATACAATCGACTATTAATTATTTAACCATTCTAATCTAACCATTCTGGTCTACCATTCATAACTGAATCAATCAGTGATTTAGCTAGGTGACTCAGTTATTCACTCATTCAAGTACCCAACTGTTAATTCCCTTAGTGAGTAAGGCACTTCGCAAGACGCCGTTTAATCAATCAGTTAGTTACTATATTTAAAAAATTTTTAAACATACATTATAACCAAACAAATGAAAAACAAATTTTAAAGTAGTACAAATAAATTGTCCTCAGTAAAATTCTCACTCACACATCAAGTCTCATATTTCTATTCCATAAGCTGCTCGGTCACAGAGGTGTTTCAAAAAATGAAATGAACCCTGTCACTAAAATACGTACGTTCTCCTTTAGCTGACTTACTTTTACCGCTACAGCAGTCGCCAAAAACCAAAAGAGTACCTAATTAGCAGCACTTGGCTGTTAGACGTTCTGGATCATGAAGAAACTTAATAGTTGTGAGCAAGTGTCTACGACGACAGCCAACAAGAGTTATTGACAAAAAACTTCACGAAATGATACCTGTCTTACAATGTCCAATGTGTCAGTTACCAACAAATTGGGATCGTTTGTCTTTAGTGGTTTCTCTTTTACCTTTGTCCTTTTCCCACTTGATTTTATTCTTTTGACTGCAAGTTTTTTCATCTTTTACTTCTTCTTTTTTTAAAGCTCAATGTACACAGCTCCTCTCGAGAGATAGCCGACCTTTATGGGCAACATGTACGCAGGAAAAAAACATTTTCATTTTTCCAGGTCTATCATGGAAAAATGAACACACCGATATAACATGAAAATGCATTCTCATCTATTTGCGCTTTGCGATAGTCCGTTAAAGATGGGAGTGTCTGGCAGGCAGGAGGATGAAGTTTCCTTCAAAACTGCTATTGGAAAAGTATAAGATTTAACGCTTTATTTACATGGGAATCATGTTGAATTTGTTATTTTCATTCGTCGCCCAATATAGCTTATATGATGCAATTTGATGCCTTTCTTTTAAACTGAGAGCTTAGTCAAAGGTTTCGGCAAAAGTGATGGGAATGCTTACTTGTTTTACACACTTTTGTAACTGTAAACCCGTGCTTGTGGCAAATGGAAGATTTCATCTTACTGCTTGTAGTTTTCTTAATTGCATAGACTACATTCAACTCCGGCAAGACCTACGTTTCCTCTTATATTTGCCGACAGTTTGATGAAAGTTACATTTCACGCCCACCGCTGTTCTCCATTCAGAATGCTGCATTCAAATGGTTACATTGGGATCTGCTACAGGGAAACAGCCGAATGGTCGGGTAGTGAAAAATCTCAGTTCAATTCACACATATTGTTCACTTCTCTCTAATTCCAAACGCACACGATCGGCACATCTATAGTGGTTGGACACCAACCGCATACCTAAGAAGATCCTCCTTAGCAAATGGCTTCAGTAAAAAGCCATCCAAATGCATACTGTCTTTCATGGATCAGAATACTTGAGGACCTAACCCTTGGTTTTATTGTCAACACCATATGGCAGTCATCACTGACGGAGGCACATGCAGCAGCCCCGCACAGACCCCACCAGAAAGCACTAGTAAGGGGCATTCGACATCCGCCAGGACCACCGACCTGGTAGCTCAAGAAACTGCAAGCAAACACAATTTTTTAATGTTATTTTTAAAAAATCTTATTTAATTGCAACAATTTNAGAAAATAACAGATAGCATATGCACTGCAGACATACAACTTAAAAACAGAAAACTGAAATTCATTGCTACCTATGCCCACACACTAGAAAAATCTAACAAGAATCCACAACAACGGGACAATTTCTACAACACACTAGAAGATATTGTAAACAAAACACCAAAACGAGACATCTTAATAATAGCTGGAGATTTCAACGCAAAAACCGGTTCAGGATGGAACGAATTCCCAGAGAATATTGGACGATACGGAAAAGGAATGATAAATAGCTCGGGTAGGTACCTATTAGAAATGTGTAAGAAAGAAAACCTGGTAATCACCAACACATTGTTCAATATTAAACACTGCCATCGCACAACCTGGACTGCACCTTTTAGAGAATTCACTACATACAGTGGAGAACAAAGAAGAAATCAAGTACGAAATCAAATAGACTACGTAATAATGAGAAATGAACATCGTAAATGTATACTCAACTCAAGATCATATGGAGGCATAATAACTGACATAGATCACAAGCTCGTCATAACTAAACTCTCACTAGATTGGCACAAAAAGATTCCACCCAAAACAAAATCTGAACCAAAATTAGATTTAGCTGGACTAAATGATGTAAATAAAAAATTAAATTATAAACATGAAATTGTAAATAGAATTCAACAAATTGAAATTGTAAATAAACCTCAAGAGAAGTGGAATACAATCTGTCTTGTCACCAAAGATGTCAGAAAACAAGTTTTGGGAACAAAAAGTATCACTAAAAACCACAATGACAAAACATTAGAAGAACTATCAAAGAAAAAACACAAACTCAGGAAGGATATAGAAGCATGTAAAGATGAAGAAACAAGGAGAATGAAATGAATGAAAGAATACAACATATCGAAGAAGAACAACTGAAAACAAGACTGCTAAACCTAGAAAACACAAAAAATGACTCAACAAAATACTTTGCAGCGATGAAAGAAATTAAAAGCATGAGGAGAAACAACAAACTGTGCGTCAAAGACAGTGATGGCCACACTGTAGCAAATGAAGATGAACAAGTGAAGACTATAGCATCCTATTTCAAAAAAATGTTAGGACCAGAATCTGCCAAAGAAAATATCATGGAATTTCCATCACAAGCAATGAGTATACCATTCACAGGAGAGAAAATCATGAGAAGTGCTAAAAAGCTAAAGAATGGCAAGAGTCCTGGACCTGATAACCTAGAACATCAAACACGCACCAATAGAAATCCACAATGAGATAGCCACAATATTCAATCATGTTGCTGAAACTGGAGAAGAAGTCATAGAACTCACACTAGGAATACTACGACCCCTACAGAAGCCAGGGAAAGCCAAAGGACCTCCAGAGAATCTGAGACCTGTCATCTTACTATCTGTTTTAAGAAAATTGATGACGGTCTGCATGCCAGACAGAATATGGGACAGAATAAGACAAGAGATACCCATCGAACAATCTGCATACCAACCTGGAAGAGGGACAACTGAACAAGTTTTCGTTATTAAACTGCTAGCGGAAAAAGCGATAACTCACAATGACTATAAAATATACCTACTGCTACTAGACATGTCCAAGGCATTCGATACGGTCAATAGAAAAATCCTATTTGAAGAACTTTATGATGTGTTAGATGACGATGAGCTACACATACTGAGTATCTTGACCAATACACCACAACTAAGCGTAAGAATTGGTAAAACAAATGGAGAGAGATTTAACACCACAGTTGAGATAATGCAAGGAGACTGTATAAGTGCGATTTTTTCATATTCTACCTAGGAAAAGGTCTACAAAAGCCAATCAAGACAAAAACCAAAGGATTTCTGTTAAAACCAAAATATGCAGATGATATCACTTACGCAGGAACATCGAAAAATCAAATTGAAGAAATGAGCATAAAGATACCCCAAGAGCTAGCAAAATTTGATCTCCAAACAAACAAAACAAAGACTGAGAAATACGAAATACCCAAACCACCACCCCCACCACTCAAAACACCACATATTGAAGAACTTATAGCTCACAAGAATGATAAAGTACTGTGGTCTGAACTTGACTGGCTAGTAAATTATAAAGTTCCTGTAAAGGATGACACACCAGACTGGAAAAATTGTAAATTACTAGGAAGCAAACTCGATACAACAGAAGATGTAAATAAAAGAAAAATCCAAACCATTGACAGCATGAATAAAATGAAACACATATACGAATCAAAACATGTCAGTCTGAAAATGAAAGTACGTTTAACACCTTCTCAGCAGCAATTTTTCTGTACAACAGTGAAATATGGACTATGACAAAATCAAAGAAGATACTAATAGACTCATTCCACAGGAGACTCGTATGAAAAATAATGGGAAGACAATGGCCAAACATAATAAAAAATGATGTATATATAACATTACTAAAGTCGAACCATGGAGCAAAATCATAAGAAGAAGGAGATTAAACTGGCTTGGACATCTTATGAGAATGGACCCAAAAACTCCAACAAGACTTGCACTAAAAGAATATTTCCGCCCTGCAAAAAGAAACATTGGCAGACCAACAACAACTTGGATAAAAACAATTGACGCCACGTGATTTTATATTCCTGTTTACTATTGGGTCCGCATTAAGAAGGTTCCTTTTTGTTATTTCATGGACGTAAATTGCGTTTGATTCTCATGACAGAGGTTTAATAAATATATCTTTATCGTATAATTGGCCTAAGTTTGTTCTCAACTTCTGGCGTGGTGACAGCAGCAGAGCTTACGCCTCGAACAACCAAGTTACAGTTATTACACAAAGTGTGAAAGACAACCGAGTTTACTTTTACGTCGATAATACTGATTTTCTAGATCCTTTGTTAGCCTCTGATCATGGCTGAATCATTCAAACCTCCGAAACAATGGCAATTAACTGAAAACGAAACTATAAGCAGCTTTGCCAACTGGCAGTCAAACATTTTGTACCACCTTTCTCTCAACAATGACTTTGGTCAGTTTTTGGACACACAATGGTCCAAGAAATCTGTACCGAACAGAGGTTTGGCTAAAGCTGGCGGGAAAACTTCAGTGCAGCGCAACATTGTTCTGGAACGTATGCTTGCACTGATTGCACAATTTGTGCCTTCTTTGTTACGAAACGATATCATCAAGAAAAGCACTAGTTTACACTGGATATGGCAACGCATAAGGAAGCACTACTCTTTCTCCCAATCGGAAGTCAATTTCCTCAAACTTTCCACCATTAAACGTGACAGCGACGAACGTTATGAAACATTCTTTCAAAGGATTATGGCCCATCTCGAGGACAACCTCTTAACCACCGATTCAGGTCTCATTCACGACGGTGAGCTACCAGACACAAATGAAGAAATGTCACCTACGTTAGAACGCTTAGCTGTCTACATGTGGCTGAATCTCATTGATGAACGCCTACCCGCTCACGTTGCAAGGGTGTACGCACACGATTTACAAACCAAAACGTTGAAAGAGATTCAACCGCAACTTGCAGATGCAATGGACTGCCTTATTGCGGAGTTATCTGTCCAGGAAGACATCTCCATCAACTACTCAAATTCACGACGTTTCGCCCATCAAGGACAAGCATCATCCCGTGAACGCTCATTTCCATCTAAACCGTCCTCGTCAAATACAAAGTCCTGTATCCTGTGTAAATCTGCTGGTAGAAATCATCAAGGCCACAATATCTCTGGCTGTTGGTTCCTGTCGAAATTTGACAAACTAAACATTGCCAAGGCTCTTGCAGTAACTGTTGATGAAGAGCTTCCCCAATCAGAAACATCTGCCCAGGAGACTGCTATGTATCAAGTCATCCCAGAATCAGATGTCCAGAAAGTACAATGTGACATTTCACCTTTTTTCTACGCTTTCTGCAAACATCATCCTACACATATCGTGATAGATACAGGAGCTACTTCATCCCTTGTCTCACGCACCTTCCTCAAACGTGCTGGTATTTCAATCATGCCAACCCAACATTCTGCTCGTTCCGTCGATAAAACAACCTTGAAGATTTGTGGGGAGGTTCACTTACAAATGAACTTTGGCTCAACGCTTCTCCCAATTACTGCCTTAGTCGTCGACACACTGGATTGTGACATCCTAGCTGGTGTACCATTCTGTGTTCAGAACGACGTCCACGTTCATCTTAAAGACAAGATGATAACTATTGGCAAATCCAAGATCCCATATGGTTCCAAGCCTACACCGGTCTCTGACATCTTCCTCGCTGAATCATTCATCCTACGCAGTGATTCAACTCTTACCATCTTCCCTGGGGAATATCTTGAGTTCCAAAGTGACACTTTGAAAGAATATGAGGGTGAAATTGCTATCGAACCCCACCGATCTTCTCCTTTAAATGGCATGTGGCCTGAACCTGACATCTCAAGGGTAATTGACGGCAGCATACGCATACCGAATGACTCCAATGTTCCAGTCACATTAACAAAATCTCAACATTTTGCACTAATCCGTCGCGTCATGTCACCACTTGACATTAACATACCCAATCATCGTTACAGCAGTCCACCATCGAAGGCTCCTACCATACCTACTGCTCAATGCTTTTCCGACACGATTTCATTAGATCCTGATGGCCAACTTAATAAAACACACCTGCATCAATTCCGCACCATCCACCAAAAATATGACTCAGTATTTAATCCTGAATTTGGAGCATACAACGACCATAGTGGAACCATACGTGCCAAAGTGAACATTGGTAATGTTCACCCTCCACCTCGGAAAGGCAAGCTTCCATTTTACAAACAATCAAATCTACAGCTATTGCAAGAGGAGGCGGATAAACTTGAGCAACTAGGTGTTTTAGCGAAGCCAGAAGACGTTAATGTTGACGTTGAATACGTCTCTCCCAGTTTCCTTACAGCCAAACCCAACGGAGGCTACAGATTGGTAACTGCTTTTAATGTTCTGGGCCAATACACCAAAATTCTCCCAACGGTATCAGTGACTTGCAATGACGTCCTGCAAAAACTCTCTAGGTGGAAGTACTTAATCAAGTCAGACCTTACAAAAAGCTTCTTCCAAATCCCTGTTTCCAAAGCATCCATGAAATACCTCGGCACTGTTACACCCTTCAAGGGTTTACGCGTATACACCAGATCCGCTATGGGAATGCCAGGTTCTTCAGAATATCTTCAAGAGCTTATGCATCGTATCTTCGGTGACTTTATTCAACAAGGTTTTGTCATTATTATGGCTGACGATATTCACGTCTGTGGCAACACCATCGAAGAACTGTTAGACAACTGGGAAAAAGTGCTCTATCTCCTCTCCCAGAATAATCTGAACCTGTCTGCATCCAAAACTGTGATTTGCCCAATTGAAACCACCATTTTGGGTTGGAAATGGAAGAATGGTACCCTCACACCATGTGCCCACAAAATCGCCCCTTTAGCCACTGTTCAACCACCAGCTACCTGCACCTCCATGAGATCATTCATTGGTGCATTTAAGGCCCTCTCCAGATGCATCCCACGCTACTCATCTCTCATAGCTCCTTTGGAAGACGCCATCAAAGGGTTGCAAGGCCAACAGCAAGTTGATTGGACAGACCAACTCCGTGCACAGTTTGCCAGATGCCAAGAAGAAGTTCGTTCCCCCCATACAATTACCATTCCGCGACCAGATGATAAGCTCACTTTGACTGTTGACGCATCTCCGTTGAACCACGGATTGGGTGCCACTCTATTCATCAATCGGGATGGTCATCGCCATATCAGCGGGTTTTTCAGTTTCAAACTAAAACAGCATCAAATTGGATGGCTTCCGTGTGAGCACGAAGCACTCGCCATTTCGTCAGCCATACGAAACTTTGCTCCTTATATTCGCGACTCCCATCACTCTACCCAAGTCCTCACTGACAGCAAGCCATGCGTGGAAGCATACCAGAAGCTGTGCAAAGGACAGTTCTCCACTTCTAATAGGGTTTCTACATTCCTATCCACACTGAGCGAATTCAATGTCACTGTTTGCCACATCCAAGGAACTTCAAACCAATCTAGTGATTACAGCTCGCGACACCCAAATCAATGCCCTGATCATTCATGTCAAATATGCAAATTCATCCAAGAAAGCATTGATTCTGTCGTGAACCACGTGTCAGTTGCTGACATCCTTTCCGGCGCAGTCCGTATGCCATTCCTGAACAACAATGCCTGGCACTCTGCTCAACAAGAATGCCCTGCACTGCGTCGCACCTTTGCTCACCTCCAACAAGGCACTCGTCCTCCAAGAAAGGCCAGGCATGTCACTGATATCAGGCGATACCTACGCATAGCTTCCATCTCAACTAATGGTTTACTTGTAGTCACAAAAAACGATCCATATATCCACGAACGTCGCCTCATCGTAGTTCCTGCTGCCTTGTTACCCGGACTACTAGCAGCTTTACATCTCCAGCTCAGCCATCCCACCAAAAGTCAGCTTCAGAAAGCATTCGATCGCTACTTTTATGCCTTGGATAGCGTTCAACACATTGAAGCAGCTACATCACACTGTCACACATGCCAATCCTTAAAACGCCTACCGCTCGAAGTGCATGCTCAACATTCCTCCACAACACCACTCCACCCCGGACAGCAGTTTTCCGCTGATGTCTTGTATCGTACCAAACAGAAAATCTTTGTTTCTCGCGACATTTTCTCCAGCTACACTGACGCTACATTTATAGCCGATGAACGAGCAGACACCTTACGTTCCGCAATTTTGTCCTTAACACACTTCCTACGATCAAAAACCACTTTGATTCGCGTTGACAGTGCAACTGGATTCCAATCATTGAAAAATGACAAAATTTTGAACTCCTATGGTATTACACTGGACTTCGGCCGCATTAAGAACAAGAACAGTAATGCCACAATTGATAAAGGGATTCAAGAGCTAGAACTTGAGCTTCTAAAAGTCGAGCGTACTGGCAGACCATTGACACAACTTACATTAGAAAGCGCTCTGAATAATTTGAACTCTCGAATCCGAACACGAGGTTTGTCAGCTAAAGAAATTGTGCAACGCCGAGAGCAGTTGTCTGGCAGGGAGATAAACATCAATGACAAAGAACTAGCTAGTGCTCAAGATCATCTTCGAAAGCAGAATCATAACTCCAGTGCAATTTCCAAAGCCCGCGGGGGAAAGCCTGCTACAAGCGCCAACGTCCAGGCTGGAGACAGCATAAATCTCGCGAACAATACATAGTCGTAAATGTTGAAGATACCACTGCTATTGTCCAGAAGTTCAATGACAGTACCTTTGCATCACGCAAGTACCACGTAACTCTGACGTCAATATTCCCAGCTCTTCCTCGTACCTTCCACTCGACGTTTCATGATTGGGATTTACATGATGATTCGGTATTTCCCGATGCCTTTAGCGATGACGAGCTACCCCACATTGACTCTCCAGTCGAACGGCTGGAAGAAGAAGAAGAGGAAGAAGAAGAAGTACCAGACGTACTTGAACAAGACAACACACGTCCAAAACGAACTGTTCGCACTCCTCAGTATCTGGCTGACTATGAAGTTGATATTTAAAGGGTGACGTGCTAGTAACCTCTTCCCTTCTTCCCTTAATTTGTTTCATGGTTTATGGACAGAAAGTGATTGCGCCATGCAATTTTATCTTTTCTAGCTAGCAGGAACTATTGCATTTTAGAATTTGATATTTACGTTTTATATATTTCATTCTCATGGTTTAAGGACAGAAGGCGATTACACCACGTGATTTTATATTCCTGTTTACTATTGCGTCCGCATTAAGAACGTTCCTTTTTGTTATTTCATGGACGAAGATAGCGTTTGATTCTCATGACAGAGGTTTAATAAATATATCTTTATCGTATAATTGGCCTGAGTTTGTTCTCAACTTCTGGCGTGAAAAAAATCTGCAGACAGTGATGGATATTAACATCAACAGTGAGGAGAGCATTGAACAGATGGCGGGATTTGGGGGGAACAGAAATCGGTGGAGAAAATTAGTTGATAGCATCATGTTACTAGAGTAATGAAGATGTCAAGATGATGATGATAGTCATCATGACAAGGGTTGGAAAGATTAAAGCCAATTGCATTTAGTATATGCTAAAATGTATTGAGCCCTTTTATTTTTATTATGTTTATCGATGTTGTTAGCTCCACTATGAGTAACACCCAAAGGACCCTTTGGTATGCCTCCTTCAAAATAACTGTACGGTCTTCCATTGATTATGACTACACGTACTCTCTCTTCACCCTTCATATGAGTTTCTGTAATTCCAAGAATTTGAAGTTGATATTTTGATACATTATTATAGATGTTCTTTTTATAGTATTCGTCACGACAACTTCTAACATTCAGTGTGTCAACATTCAGTATTTACATTTTATCAGAAACCCAAGATAGATTTTTAGGTTTCCAGAGATTAACTATATTAACTTTGAAGAACAATTCTTGAAGGCAATGCTAATTTTCTTTGAGAATTGCTCCTCAAACTTGACATGCGTTACCATACCATTGGACTAACCCGATCAACAATCATAAGAAAGCTGGACTAAACTTCCCTCATGACATTTATGTTATTGAGCAACATGAGTCCAGACTAGCGTTGCCAAGGTCAGAAAACAGACCAAAGGAAAATTAGTTCCTGATTTGCTTTCATTATAGTTACTCAGTTTCCTTTTATCTTATATACGTTTATTCAGACTTTTTTCCCCGGCATTTTAGTTTTGGCCATTTTATTGTTGTTCACATTTAATCAACAGAAACAGAAGACCTGTCAGAGAGGAGCAGTGGCTTAATGGTTAGTGCAACTGCACCGTAACCAAGAATTCCGGGCTCGATTCTCCGAACGGACGACTTCGGAAATTCACAAAAGAAAAAGCCATTGGTTGGCGTCAGGAAGGGCATCCAGCCAAGAAATTCCTCTATGCCAAATCCAAGTCCCTCTAAAGGGCACCGCCTGAGCCCCAGTTACTGGGGAAAAATGAAGTTAAAACAAAAAAACCCCCAAAAAACAGAAGACCTCTCAGGCTCTCAGAGCCCCAGTTAGAATGTAAACCTTTTTAACTTTATGAATAAAAACCCTTGTAGAGTCAATCAGCAAGAACATTGATCAAATGCCAAAGATATTTTCTTTTCAGTTCAACTCTCATGCTCTTCCAAAAAAATGAAAAGTGAATCATAGAGTTAATTAAATTGCACATGACAGAAAATGTCAAGGCTATGATGTAGGATTACAATCAAAATATTTGCCTGGTATTGATAAATAACTGGGTTAAGTCCATTGTTCTAATGACGTTTAATTAAATCTTTATTGAAAAATGTTAAGTGCATGGTTTATTTTTCACATTTCTTGATTCATTTGAATTTCTTTTAAGTCTAGTCTACTTATGTGACATTTGCCCATTACAAAATGGAAATTCGGACCCCAATGGACCTCACGAGTAATAAATTTTACATAATGGTCACAAAAATGTAAATGTTTGGTCTACTGCGTAGTCGGTCAAAATTCTGTTTACAATTATTGGAGTTTTAGATTTAAAAATTATATTCCAATATGCATAGCTCCATTACTGTAATTTAGTGTTGACGTCCTCGCACTGTTGTGAAGTGTTTAATCCAGTCGTGCAATGAAACAGGTTGGTACAATGAAATTTTTTCCGCACCCTTAACAGTAATAAAAGAGTATCTTTAATATGCGGTTGGTGGTACAAAACATGAATATCTGAATTGAAATCATGTTCATTTTGGCAAAATGTTTTTCACTTGGACTCGTCTGGGTTAAAATGCACGAAGAGAAAAACCCTTATTTTTTACATTCATCATCATCATCATCATCATCATCACCAAATGCCATCTTCGTATCGAAGGTTGCCCACCATGGTTCTCCATCTTATTCGATTCTCCGCTGGTCTCTTCGCTTCCTCGTACGTCCTTATTGCAGTCCACTCTTTGATGTCATCAGTCCACTTCTTACGTTGTCGTCCTCTTGATCTTTTTCCTTCTATTGCCCCCTCTAAGATGACATTGGGTAGTTTACCTCCACTGCCACGAAATAAATGACCAGCGTATCTCATTTTCCTTTTCATGAGGTCCTTCACCAACTTTGTTTTCACATTAGCTCTATGTAATATCTCAGTGTTGGGTCACATTGACAAAATAATACTTGGCTTCTCTTTTCTCGTTCTGACTTCTGTTCTGTACACTGGTTCCGGCAAAAACGTTTTTCATTATAACGTGCGTTATTACAGAATTATTGTTTCATGTTATGGACGTGGGGAAGGGTTAAGTAATCCCAACTGTTGTTTTTTAATAGCAAATACGTTTTATTTACAAACTCAAAGATGGCGATTACCCGCCAGTACACTGCATTCTGGGTCATACAACAATATCAATATCCATGTACATGACACTCAGTTCTATTTATAGCACTAAGGTAATCTTATTTAACACTGTGTATAACCAATATTCAAACGTCCCCTTTCTTAAGTCAATTAATTTCTAGCAACATTATAAACTCAAGAAAATGTTACATGTCATGAAACGGTAACCTTAACGTTTATTCTCTCGAAACTCTATCATCAAATTCTGATATAAAGAAACGTATTATCAACCAAATTAACGTTATTGCATACATGACATTCAATATCATTCAAACATGACATTCAATATCAAATTTGAAACAAAGTCATCAAACTTCACTAGCTTTCTCACACAACACCCTGACCCAGTACGATACTTTTATCAGAATTGTCAGTACATGTAACTTCTTGTTTCGGAATGTTCGGAACTGAAGAGCGTGCTTCTGCCTTTCCTGAAGATATTAATGAATCAAGAGAAGCAATTACGAAGTCGACCTTTTCAGATACTTTCTGAATATGTTTACGGTTTCTCCTAAAACAACTGTTTTCTGTGTCAAAAACATATGACCTCACTTTATGTTCAGTGGCAACAACGTTTCCCTTATTCGACCAAGTTATCATGATCAGTTCTAATCTTCACTTTATCTACCACATTCACTGGTGGTAAAGCTTTTGCACCATGAGATCTATTAAAGTTGTTCACCATATTACGCTTGTACTTTTCATCACATTCGCGAATTTAGTCAAAGTCTAAATTCTTAAACGTCAGATTTTCAGATGTTGTAGGTACTTTAGTGCGTATCCTTCTCCCTGTGATAAGCTCCGAAGGACTCATTTCTGTTGCAGAGATAGGTGTACTTCGATATGCCATTAAGGCTCCAAAAATGTCACCCTGACATAGAGCCTGATTCTCATGGCTATCTAAACTGCGCTTTCCGCTTCGACATTCGCTTGAGGATAAGGCGAACTGCTAAAAATATAATGAATGCCATAATCTGTTGTCAAGTCATGAAATTTGCTTGAGGCAAATTGTGACCCATTGTCACTTACAAATTCTTCTGGCACACCCCAACGAGCACACATACATTGTAACTTACCAATAACAAATTCACTTGTAGTAGATTCCAAGTAAATTATTTCAATAAATCGTGAAAAATAGCCAACAACTACCAAAAATTGCTTCCCGTTACATTCACATAAATCAGCTCCAATGCGTTTCCATGCTCTATCCGGCAAAGGTGTAGCTTGTAACGGTTCCGAATGCTGTTTAGGTCGATGCTCATTACAAAATATGCATTTTTTAATCAGATTATGAATGGCACAGTTGATTCTTGGCCACCAAACACTAAATTTAGCACGTTCAAAACACTATTTTATTCCAAGATGTCCAGCGTGAATAGACTTCAGAATTTCACATCTCATTGCCTCAGGAATAACAAGTCTGTCACTAAAGAATACAATTCCGTCATGAATCAAAAGTTCATTTCTTACATTGAAATATGGCTGCAATGCTCTATAAATTGCAGACGGTTTCTGGGGCCAACTTGACTTGATAAAATTCACAACAGAAAATAGTAAAGGATCAGTACTTGTTTCTTGTTTAATTTCATCCAGTTCCTTGTCTGCACAAGGACGAGAATTTTCAATAATTGAGACATTCATAGTTATGCCCTCTTCAGTAGTGCTTTTGTTTATGTCTAAAGGACTTCATGAATATGCATCAGATACGATCAACTGCTTTCCTGGTAAGTATTCAGCAATAACATTGTAACATAGAAAACGCATTTTAAACAGTTGACAACGAAGTGGTGTACGGTTCAGATCCTGTGTATTTATCAGCGGAACTAAAGGCTTGTGCACTGTGATTAAACGAAATGATGGTATCTCTAGAAAGGTACATATCAGTAATATCTCAAAATGATTAATCCAACTTAAGCTAGAACTAGTGGCAAGTTCAAGACGCTGATGTACTATTTTTCGCTGTTTCCAGTCCCAGTGGACAGCTTTTTAGTTGTTAGCTCCTTGTGTCTTGTGTCCGATGAAGCTTGTATGATCAGCATGGTGTTCAGCATCATGTAACTATATCAACAGATCTGGTGTTGTTTTACAGTCTGATGGTCTGTGAAACAACACCAAACGGGTCAGCAAAAAAATCGAAAGGAAGGCAGAAGTGGCTCAGTGGTAACTCATTAGTTTTTTGTGCATGGGCTCAGGGCTCCTGTTTATTGGGCCCAATTTATTTCTCGGAAAAGTGTGTAGGGCTTGTACATATCTTTGGAGATAAAGTAACAAAAAGGATAAAGCAGATAAAAAAAAATTATAAAGGCTTGAAGAAAAAACCTCAACACCTCATTACCTAAAATCAACCTTCAGAGACTTCCTGAAAAATGATTGCTTTATTGAAAAGGGAAAAAACTCCTGTGCAGCCCTTACCCATTCTGTACTGTATACCTAAAAACAGGTTAAATATCTTAAAAATGCATCTTGGGAGGTCCAGAGAAAAAAATTATTTGAATTTTTTGCTAGTTTTCTCATCGTGTTGTGTCACATGTTTGCTAATAATTTTGACTCCCTCACTAAAAGCAAGAGGTAATCCTACCAGACATATATGAAAAAGTAGGCCATATCAATGCAAAAACTCAATATCACTTGGGGAATTCTTATGATGATAAGTATTCAAATACCATGCAGTTTTGTATTCCATTATTCAGGTTCAAAGAGTAAAATAACAATAATACTAATGGAAAAATTAATAAGAAATAAAATAGTACGATATTAATTATGACGTATTTCACGTTTCGTTAAACAGTGAGATGAAAAACAAAATTTCACACACAAAACTCGTATTTCATCAGTGATCAATGAGCCAAATGTGCTCTCACCATCCATTGATAAGGCAAATATGTTGGGCTCAAATTCTACTTTGTGTGATCAAGGGTATTCACTACCTAATTTTTCACTACTTACCCCAAACACCATTGGGAATTTATTTGTAACAAGTGGAGGAGTTGCCAATCTAATTAAGCACTGGAGATATCTCTGAAGCATTGGAAAAAGTTTGGTATAAAGACTTTTGTTAATGCTGATGTCTTCCGCTGATTTGTTTTTGGCTCAATACTGCTTCTTATCTTTATCAACAACCTACCTGATGTCATCCTAAGTTTTTTATTGATATCTATATTGACAATACTACCCTCTATGAGTGTCATTCCAAAATCTGTTAAGAGACTAGCCTTAGATCTTTCTGCGGAGATGAAACTTACCATCTTCTTCTTCTAAGTGCCATGTCTGTAGACGTTGGCTATCATGATATTCCAATTAACCCTGTTCCTTGTCAGATGTAATATTTCACTTGTTTGTATTCCATTTCTCCAGTTTTTTGCCACATAATCCCTCAAATTTCCCAAAAATGTTCTTCGCTGCCGCCCTCTGTCTCTGGTTCCTTCTATACGTCCAGTCAGTACCAAGTTTTCCAGACCCTCCTTCCTCATGACGTGTCCCAAGAATTCTATCTGCCTTCGTCGCAGTGTCCTCAACAGTTTTTTTCTGTTCCTGCTCTTTGTAAAACTTCATCGTTTGCTGCATGATCAGTCCATGATATTCTTAACATCCTTCTCAAAAACCACATTTCAGCGGCTTCCAACTTCTTTTCCATTTCGACTGATATTGTCCAGCATTCACATCCATGCAGCAGGGTAGATGTTACATAGCACTGCAATACTCTCATTCTTGTAGACATTGACATTTCCTGGTGTTTTAAATTTTTTCCTAGTCGATCGAAGCCATCCTTTGCTAATCCAATTCTCCGCTTTATTTCAACGTCACATTTACCATTCTGGATGATGTAGCTTCCCAAGTAATTAAACTTGTCCACCTGCTGTATTTGGTCAGCCCAAATGAGTAATCTGCATCTTGGACTGTGTTTCTTGCTTACTACCATACACACGGTCTTTTTGCGATTTATTTCGAGTCCTTTCTTCTTGCTTTCATCCACTACTTTGTTCAAGACGTCCTGCAGTCCTTGCTGAGAGTTTGCAACTAACGTAGAGTCATCTGCGAATCTCAGGTTATTCAGGTTGTGACCACCAACACTAATCCCACATAAGCCTTCCAACTCTCTGAAGATCTTTTCCCCGTATAAGTTAAACAGGTCTGGAGAAAACACACAACCCTGTCTTACACCTCTCTTGATCTTGACGTATTGACTCAGTTCATTATCCACACGTATACAAGCAGTTTGCTCCCAATAAAGGTTGCGGATGAAGCGAAGATCTTTGCCATCTAGATCTAATGCTATGAGGTCTTGAAACAGTTTCTCATGTTGGACTTTGTCGAACGCCTTCATGTAGTCTATGAAACACAGGTAAAGATCCTTCTGCATCTCTATTGCTCTTTCAGCCAACATTCGAATCATGAATATGGCGTTTCTGGTACCCGTATCTTCCATAAAACCACACTGTTCCTTCCCAATTTCCCTTCTGATCTTTCTT
>RDPX01000123.1:128498-140678 GCA_003991215.1 Morbakka virulenta
ATTTCCTGAAGAGTGAATAAAATCACGAAACAGGCTGGTCGAAATGGCTTGTGTAGTTTTTTGATTCTTTCCAACTTATCATACCTTATATATATATATATATATATATATGAGTATGATCAACAACAAAAATTCTAAATATTTAAAACATTGTCACTTAGCCACAAACGGAAGTCCTCATCAACGGTTTTGATATCACCTCGAATACCTATCAGTTGGCAAATCAATACGTGTTGATGGGATTGAATTTCACCACAACGACAAATGGATTGTCCTTAGACCAACTCCATGGTGTAATGGATGAAATCCGCATATCGTCCATATCCAGATCGTAATTGATTTAAGAGCATCCTATGTTCATGCTTCAGATCATGTCCTGGAGGTGTCAACGCAGGTTCAGGAATAAATTGGGAAAGCTGGTTGTCTGTATTACTCTATCGCTGTTTCCACACATTAGCAGCCCAAGATTTGACAGATGCTATATCGTATATGCTGGAAGCTGAAAGGTGCATGCGATTCGAAAGTGGAACTCTGCTCTTCAACCTATTGTTTGTAAGTGGATATGCAACCAATTTTTCAAGAATGTGCCCCTCCTCTGATAGCACACGATTAAATAAATTTAATATATTTTTATCTCTTCTTACGTCGGCAGGTTTAATACCACATCGAATAGGAAGAACATCAGTTGAAGTGTCCATTTTATACAACCACTCACTAGTCTCAAGCATTCATTAAGTGCAACATCAACTTTATTGCAGTGATAACTTTGGCTCCAAACAGGAGAACAAACTTCATCAGCAGAGTAACACAAGGCCAAAGCAGATGATCTCAAAGTCGAGAAATCGGTACCTCACCAATTGCCAGCAATACGCCTTAGTAGGTTACATCGCTTGGTAACTTTAGAAGAGACTTCTATCAAATGATGTTTGTATGAGAGAGTACGGTCTAGTGTGACACCAAGGTTCTTGGGAGTTTTCTCAAAAGGTAACCTCATACCAGATATTGAGACATTGGTAACTTTAACAGAGACTTCTATCAAATGATGTTTGTATGAGAGAGTACGGTCTAGTGTGACCCCAAGGTTCTTGGGAGTTTTCTCAAAAGGTAACCTCATACCAGATATTGAGACATTGGTAACTTTAGAAGAGACTTCTATCAAATGATGTTTGTATGAGAGAGTACGGTCTAGTGTGACACCAAGGTACTTGGGAGTTTTCTCAAAAGGTAACCTCATGCCAGATATTGAGACATTGAGTTCATAATCAGCTCTTCGATTAACAAGATGAAACACACTGGAAACAGTTTTGGTGATATTCAGTTTGAGTCTCCAATTTTTGAAGTATTTGCTGATGATATCCATATCTCGTGATAATGTTCTTTCAATTACATCAAACGTCTTATGACAAGTCTTAAGGGCTATATCGTCAGCATATATGTATTTTTTACTGATAGTTGTGGGTATATCATGTGTGTACAGGTTGAAAAGAAGTGGAGCAATGACTGAACCTTGTGGTACACCATTAGTTAGGGTTCGGCAGCGTGATTTCTTTGCACCCACATGTACATGAAATCGCCGCTGTGATATCATGGTCATAATGACACGAACCATTTCTTTGGATGGTATTGTTCTCAACAGTTTCAGTGTAAGCCCACGGTGCCACACAGTGTCATAGGCTGCAGAAAGGTCAACAAATACAACTCCTGCCTTAAGTTTCTTGTCAAAAGCATATTCAATATCCTCTGTAAGTAATACAACTTGATCCTGGGAAGATCGACCTGGCCGGAAACCTGCTTGTTCCTTGGGTAAGATCGTTTCAGTGATTGGTTGTATACGATTGTAAAGTAATCTTTCGTAAAGCTTAGAGGGAACACAAAGCAGACTTACTGGTCTGTAACTACTAGCAGCATTTGGTGGTTTCTTGGGTTTAAGCACAGCAACCACTTTTGCAAGTTTCCATATTTTGGGTACTTTGTTTGTACGCAGACAGACATTGAAGAAAGATCGTAGCCATTGAATGCAGTTCTCATGGATGTGAAGAAAGAACTCAGGGTGTAGGTTGTCTGTGCCTGGGGCTTTACCGGCTTTCAGTGATTTAATGACAGATATTATTTCATCATCTGAAAACTCAACACAAAGGTTTTGATCTACTGATGGGGAATTCCATTCTACTTTCAATTGTCGATTTACTTCTCTTGTAAATTGGCGATTAGGGTTTTTGTACTTCCCATTGCTTAGAAGACATGAAGCAATTGCATTTGGACTAATCAAACTGGGATTTGGGGTGACGTTTTTTCGGCCAGTGAGTTTGTTAATAGTTGACCATGCTTTTCGACTGGATCGTTTCATATTGATGCCCTCGACAGTGGCAGCCCATTGTTCTTTCCGTTTAGAATTAAGATGATCGATAAGACGGTTAGCTGAAGACAACTTTTCCTCAAGAGACTGAGCTTTTTCATGCTGAAAAGCAAGTTCATTGCATTTGGTATCCCATTTAGGAATGTAGTTCTTTCGAAAACCTCTTGGAATTGTATCTTTAGCTATTTTCAAGAGTTTCTTCTGGAATGCTGTGTAACACAAATTTAAATCAGATTCTAAAGATGGAAGATCGTCACACATATTTCTAGTTGCATTCTTAAATCTATCCCAGTCGGCTTTGTTGAAATTCCATCTAGGTAGTGACGATGTTGGTGTGTATTCGATCAAGGCTGGGTGATGGATGATTGTAGGTCGATGCTGAGATTTTGGAAAGTTACCCAAAACAGTGTGTACAGGATGAGGCAGAGAGCTGTTGACATCATGTGTGAAGAAAGTAATATCTGGATTCGTGTAAGTGTCCCATGCACCAGAATGAAACGTCTTTGGTTGATTATGATCGAAAAGCAACTTAATATCGAATGTGCTGGACCAATTATAAAGAGCATCTCCAACAGGATTATTTCTAGAATTTCCCCAAGTTGTATGATGACAGTTGAAATCACCGGAGTATATTGCTGGGTGATCATAATGGGGGTGGTGGTTCAAACGGAGAATTAGGTGGTTTGTAGTAGTTTGTTATTGTAATTTCTCCATTGATCAAGATGGTTAGCCATTCAACTGCACTATCAACATTACTGCGGCCAATTTCAACAGAAGGAAGGTCGTTACGTACAAAAGTGGCAATACCATACTCAGAGTGTTTGATTGAACCAATGAGAGAAAAGCCATAAATCTTGATTTTGTCGTCATTGGTGGCATGTGTTTCTTGTAGTAGAATAACGGAAACTGAATTGTCCATGGCGATTTTTTGAATGACTTCACATTTTGGTCGTGTAAGGCCTTCTACATTTAATTGAAGGATAGCTGGGCCAGATGGTTCATGTATCTTTGACATGTCGTTAGATTGTCTAGTTTGTCTCTGTTGTTCATGTATTGGCATTAGTATCCCAAAGTTCGATTGGTACTTGCAGGCTGGACCACGAGGAGGTTGCCAATATCCAGCCTGATAGGTAGATAGATAGATAGATAGATAGATAGATAGATAGATAGATAGATAGATTTTGTATAAACGAAGCAATTATTACCTTTGCCACCTTTGATTTAACAATCTTGACTGAAGCTTTTTGGTCACATTCTAAATTAACTTTGAAATATCCTTTAAACAACTATTAAAAAGAATTATTCTTTCCATTTTTATTTCTGGACAAAGAATATGATTTAAAATATGCTCATCAATAAGCGCAGACCAAAAAGCACATGGAGATACAGGAGAATATAGTTAGAGAATTTGTTGCTTAAAATGCCAATACACGCCTACAGGTGCTCTTTTCTTTTGGAATCCAATACTCTTTCAAAATCGAAATTTTGTGAAATGCGAGTACACATGCCAACAGCACTGCAGGGAAAATACTGCAGCCATAAATTAGCAGTTAAAGCAGTTATAAGAGCCCAGTTGTAGAGATTTCTTGTTTTCCACTGGTGTAATCGATATTGGGTTAACATTCCTCGAAAGATTGACCCTTACAAGATTGCGTTCCAAATATTGCCAGGAGGAGTATTTTCATGGATGTTGGGGAATGTTGTCTCTTCCCCTTTGGTTCTATCACAAATTATTTAATTTTTGTTATATATTTAGATATAAACATAGATACATATTTATAATACTAGCAGAAGTATCCGGCGTTGCTCGGGTAAAAAAGTACAATTTAGTACGCTAAAAAGGCCCTCTCAAAATAATTGTAAGGTACTGCTCGATTAGAAATGTGATGGTAGACCATTTCAGTTCAAGGAACTGCAACTACCTTGACACTTGTGGTGTACTATAGAAATTACAGGTAATTTAAACTTTGGTAATCTTACGAATGATAATGTTACAACTTGAAATAAAAAATGCTATGGCAATACATTGGCAAAAAAAGGAAGATTAAGCCCCCCAAAAAAAACATTCTCCCCGACGGGGAATCGAACCCCGGTCTACCGTATGACAGGCGGGGATACTCACCATTATACTACCGAGGATTCACACACTCAAGGAGATTACTTTAAAGTAAACTAGGGGTTTTCGGGGGTGCTTAATATTCTTTAATTTATTAAATTTTTTTTGAGGCCCCCGTCACTTTGAAAACGGAATTGGCCGCCCCCTAACGCCCAAGAATATGACCTCCGAGGTAAGCCTTTTATATCTCAGTTCCTCCCCCGGATAAAGATAGACTCACACGCAAAATTTCAGCTTCCTAGGTTTAGTAGTTTTCTCATAAATTTACTTCAAACAGACAGACAGACAATCTCACTTACATATTTTTAATATCAATATACATATATTTTTTATACATGGCATGTGTAATCGACTTAGCAAATGACTTAGTCTTGGGTCACATTACTGTCTTTTGGGTGTATATAGTATTTCCTCTACAGCCAGGGCCCTTTTTTTAAACCCTTCATATCAACTTTTATACAATGGTGCGTATTAGTTAGGATATTTTGACTTTCTTTTTAAACCCTATTATTGATAACATTTGCAGGCATTACAATGTATTATGATCTGGTAAGCTTAAGGATATTTAAAAGCTAAAGAAAGTTTTCAATTTTACTGAAATGCGGCATTTTTTTCAGTTGACTTGAAAATAGTTTAAGTAATAACTTTAAAGCTGAAGTAATTTAAGCTCGATTTGAATAGCTTCTAATTTGTACATAGTCTTATATTGCTTCAAGCAGTTAATCACACAGAGGGTAATAGCTGTCGACGGCATTCCTTTTGTTGACTACATTGATCAAATACCGATAGAATTGCTTTCACATTTTGTTGTCTTAGTCCAAACGAATGCAAGGAGAGAAAAAAATTCGAACAAAATAAAAGTGACATTATTTTGCAGCATTTAAGTTCTGTATCAATTACTTTTTTTGAATAAGATAACAAAGCAATAAAGTAACAATATACCTATTGTTGTACGCAATACCATTTTTTTATGTTAGTTATATTCATATAAAATCCTATGAAAAAATAAAACCATGTATGAAAGAAAGGATAAAAGCGTCAAGGCATCAGGGAAAAGATCGATGACGTTCAATGTCTTGTGGTACTTCGTTAGACATTTAATCCCTCTGTTGCATACTTCTTCCTTAATTTTTTTATTTGTCATAATGTTTGCTACGTTTGTTACGTTTCCTTTTTTTAAATGATTTATTATTTATATTTTTATTATTTTTTACATTATTTTTAACGTAGCAAATATTGGGACTGAATTCAGTGAGAACCCTTTGTTTCTAATCACATTACCTTTCTTACATCTTAAGCCATATCAAACACGTATTACTCGGTTTCATACTAAGAACTTTGTAATTATCAACCAGAATTATGTAAAAAAAGGTGAAGGTAATATTCATCAGATGTAATTCCATTCAAAGTGACAAGCATTTTACGAACTGAGAGAAAGGACTGAAGGACTGAAGGACTGAAGGACTTCAAAGACCCTTCCACAAATGCCATAACCAGGAAGTGCAGAAAGTAAGCCAGTGTACTACACCTTATCAAATGTCTTGGAAATATAAAGCGCTACAGCTCGTCCTTCAGCAGACTGATTCATAAATCTATAGATACTTTACGTTGTTACAGTCACAATGCCTCAAGTGGAGCGAAGTGCTCTAAACCGGTACTGACCGTCAAAAAAGATAACTAGGTTCTGCAAGAATTCTACTATTGCATTATTGATAAGTCGTTCAAAGACCATCCTAATAATAGAAAAAAGACTTACAAGTCGATATTTGGGAGAACCAGATGTGTCACCTGCATTCTTGAAGACACGAACAACATTGGAAACTTTCCAATATGACAGAAGTAAAAATTACGATGGGCAAACGTTAAAATGTCTGGACAGTAAGGACGATAGCTCAGAAGCACACCCTTTCACTGAACAATCCAGCACAAAGTTGCCAACACATCTAGAAGAGGAACTTATTAGTTTGCAAAATGATGAGGATTTGAAACCAAAGTTCAAAACCTCTTACCAAGCCTTTTGGATGCAAACAGCGATCTCCAAACGTTACCCAAACCTGTGGAAAGACATGAAGCTGTTTTTCGTTGCTTTTTCGACTTTCTATCTAATTGAGAGGGGATTCAGCGCCATGTCCAGGCTCGTCACTAAACAAAGAAGCAAACTCCATATTGTGGAGCGTGGTGATCTGAGACCTCTCGTGACAAACCTTCATCCTGATGTTGACAGTTTGATTGCAATGCACCAAACCCACCCATCTCATTAAGGAGGGTAGTAGAGGGTAGAGGATCGTCGTTCTGGCGTTCGTTAGAAGAGGGGTAAAGGGCGGAGCGCTGGCATTTTCGGCCGGCGATAAAGGGGGCGGTGGCAAAAAAAGTTTGAAAACCATTGATATAGACGATGTATGATGATCTACATCATAAATATATTTTCCCTGTTGATGACAAGTATTCCCTTCCTAATGCAGGTTCTTTCAGGGCCGACAAAAGAAAATTGTTGCATAAAATATTATATCATTGTTACTGAAATTTCTTTAGATTTACAATAAACACCAAAGGAAATGTCGTTGTTAATCTTTTATTTAAAGTTGGTTTTACTCTTGAAATAGACAACGTATCATCCGAAAGAGAGAAGTACATTATTTGACCTAAATGTGACTTTCGTTGTTTCATTCTGCAAATCTCTGAGACAGAACAATTTGGCCACTTAAAACTTACAATAAAACATAGCCTTCTAAAAGGCATGGTTCTAAATTGATCTTTTTCCGAATATAGCGCCAATAGCTCAAGAGAGAGGATTTAGCAATTAAAATCATAGGCATGGACTCGAAGTCCGTGCCTATGTCCTATAAACACAGATCCAATAAACACAGATTTTCACTTCTCGATCGCAAATGTCACTATAAACTAAGTGATGTAAACATGTAAACAACAGCACCTAAAAGCTATTTAAAAATCCATAATTACGCAGAAACCATTCCTGATAACAGATTTTTCGAGAACTGTTCTTGTATTATTACATTCATCGCAGCTCTTTCGTTCAAAAAAAATTGAAAGAGTTTTTCAATGGAATAATTCCTATGTCAGCTTTATCTTTTTACAAATAAAGCACATATCCAAGAATATGACGTCATGTACATAGGAAACACCATTGGCTTGTACAAGTGAAAAAGTGTCTTCTGCATTCAGCAAATTGGGTAAAGAATTTGGAACAAAAAGAGGTGTTCCATGACCTCCCTACTATACCTCGAAAGTGCTGTTAACACCATATTACCGAACTAAAACTTGCTATCAAAAACCATTCAAGGGCGAAAAGATGACACGTTTTGCTCTAAAATGCTTAAGTGAAATGCTTTGGCTTCAGATCGAAAAACTTGCTAACGAGCGAACAAGTCGGAAAACAATCAAACCAGTACAAGTTCTTTTATTCCATTGAAACCCAACTTACTTATTTACTGTTACATATCCGATTGATTCGGTGGGACGAACAATGTCCTTTTCTCAGCTCTCATCCTTTAATATCACGTTCCATAGCCCATCCCCCGTAGGACAAAAGAATGACTCCACATCTGAGAGTGTAGACTCGAGATGTGGTAGTACTGGCTCTACACAGGTCCGGAAAAACCTGTTCTCTTCAAAAAACACTCGTTCCTTAGTATTCAGTAACGTCCGAGATCTTTGACCCAGTTTTTCTTTTGTGAAAGCTTTTCTTCATTCTGACTGTCCTCAAACTCTCGAGCTTTGTGAGAGAAGCCTGAAAGCCAGTGTTAGTTATAGGGATCGTCACGTTGACGGCTGTTAATATTTATTTTAACCAGGCTCTAAAACTCGTCTCCGTGCTCTTGCTATCTTTGCTTGACAGGATCTTTAAGTTGTTAGAGTACAAGAATGAGATTATGCGGATGAACAACATTAGTTACCTTCAAAAATAATTCTTTGGAGAACTCTCATTGTATGCTTTCTAACCATAACAAATTGATCGACTCTTGATAAAGAGTTGGCATAATTGAAATAAGATAAATTAAGCTTTGTAACATACGCAGACAGCAGGGGTGTGACATATTTAGCTAAAATTCTATTACGGCTTTCAATTTTTCAAACAAAATTAAGATTAATGACTTCCACGACATCCAATTACATTTAGGAAAAAAAATGCAACAACTGAATTGGAATACCCCTGAAACATATCAAATCCTGCCGTATCGCGTATGTTTGATGACCGTTTGACATGCTTTGTCATCAGCCTAAGGCCACCCTTGCAATATTAACATTAATTCGACTTCATGAATTGATACCCAAAAAGTAAGAATCTGGTCGTAGACAAACAACACTCAATGCTTGTTTTCCCTAACTTATTACCAGTTTCTTTTCCACGTTTGTCTTCTTTCCTGTTTTTTTTTAACTGCAGAATTTGGATGACATTGAGACGACACGATTTGGGTCTCTTCAATTTTTTTTCTTTGGCTTATAAAAAAAATCATTGGCTACTTCTAGCTTATCCCCAAACACCAATAAAAACCGGGTTTATGATGTCACTTTTATCGTAGCAAGCGTCAAAAAGTATACATAAAACTAACAAGTATTTACAATATTATTGAGGTGGCCAATGCACTGTAATGTTAGCTAATCTATGTTCAAAGAGATCGAGGTTGCAATATTTTTGCCTCCACATCCATTCATAACAATACGAGTCCAACATGTGACGGTGTGTTCCGTTATGTGGATTACTTCGCTGTTTTGCTGACTACCATGACCGTTTAACATTCTGGATGTATCCATCTGTTCAAGGATTCAGAAAATGAAGCTGGAAGGCTGTGGTCAGCGGTCAGACCGTTTAATGCCAAACTGCATTGCTTTAATGCCATCTTACGCCCTCCACAGATCTGATGAGACAGTGGTTCCCTGTCGTATTGAAGTTGGAATAATCGGCTGTAAGCTAGCTGCATTGCAACAAGGAACCATATATACCTTTTTTCATTTCGTTATATCACCCGCTGCTGTTGCAAAACTCGTCCACTTCCATAGTCATATTTGGTCCACCAATTAATATGGGATTAGTAAAAAGGTCTTCTGCATATACTATTAAAGTCTGCTACAGCGTCCTTTCCTTCGTAAGGACTTCATTTATATATCTTATACTTGTGTACTCTTTGGACCTGCAATATAGAAATAAAATTATGTCTCCGTAGGCCAGTTCAATCCCTCAAGAAAGGTATAATTTCTTAAAGAAAATTCGGCTCTGCAGTCACGACAGCAAGATCTCTATCCGTCAACTTTGTCTTCCTAGTTGTAGGGTCATTGCATGATTATTTTCACATATTCTTAAATCATCTAAAGTTGCCCACTGTTGCGAAAATTGAACACTGGATGCTTAGTCATGAATAATAACAGACTGGGTTAACAATAAATTTCTATTTCACTATCAACAATAAACTGATTCAGATAAGAAAAAAATAGGCACACAAACCTTTCAGACATGATGTCTAAAAAAGAATGTGCAAAATTCGAATGAAAAAAGAAGTAAGTTTTATATTGTTTGGGGGGGGGACAGGGTACAGGCAAGTACCAATAATCAAAATTGAGTTGACCAACTTTTTAGCGCTTCCTTCCCTTACTGAAGAAATCTTGTTACAAACTGACCAGAAGATTGAAGAAGCACTGTAGTTGAAAAGGGTAGAGTGTAATAGACAACCAGATAATGAAACAGAAACAGATTTGGGTTTATTACTAAAATACAGACAATTGATCTTTAAATAGACTTTTCCTTTTTCTTGCGTGCAACTGACATAATTTCATACACAAACCTATTAAAACACGCGGTAAAGAAGCTATGATTTCCATAAATAGTAACACCTGATTTTGGCTTTCTTTACAAAATTGTTCTTTGTCATAATTCTGCATATGCAGTAACTTTGTTATTAAGATGCCATGTTCCATAAAAATGTAAATTTTTTCATTAAGTATAACACTAGAAGAGTTCAAAATGCAAAGTAATTAAAAATCTGTAGTCTTTAGGAGATCAGTTTACATGGGGTATATCAGAGTATATCAGAAATTATTAAAATTTAATGATTCTAGAAAACCTTGACAGTTAGGGCTGTCAAACTATTGTGCTTACGAAAATTGGAACCCAATGATCCCTGGTCCAAAATACGTTAAAATAAGCAAGGAGACACTACCTTGCATAAAAGATCACTTGACTCCACATCATTAATTTGGCGCCAACCCTTCGCCAACAGGGCCTGGTCCGAAAAAGATTACTATTGTAATCCAAGGATGATAGCGACTGGTAATGATTCATACAACACATGTGCACATCCAAACTCCGAAAGTTTACAATTTGACTAATAAACTGTTTTTCCCAAGGATTCCAACTTTGGCCCGGAATTTTAACATGTTTTCTCTGGTTATGCTTTTCCGTTTCGGAACAGTTGATAAAAGGATGGATCATCTCATGCTACTTTATGTCAACAGGGACCGTGCTAAAAATATAACGTTGCCAACAGGTGCAAAGAGTGAAGGAAGGAAAAATATTTTTTGGCGGATTTTTAAACGGGATTTGAGGGAAAATAAAAAAATAAAGTGACTAAATAAGCAATTAATATAAGAAGTCACAAATAATTGACTGATGCAACAAAACTTAAAAAAAACTTTGCCAAAAAATACCATATCTGGTTATTTCGTTACCTTATCTTTGGTCTCCATATTGTAAACAAAGAAGTGAATTTGTATGCTTTCGAAGAGGGACTTGTTTTCGTTGTTTGTCTGTGTTTATTTTCATATTCTTCTGTTTAAAAGATTTTCATCACAGGTTAACATAAAACATACGAAAACATATTATGCTTTCCTGACGTAATTATGTCAAACGGTCAAGCTCAAGCTAATTGCTAAAAATGTACAGCGTACGATAGACAAAAGGAAAAGAATCTAATTGTGGATGTCATTCACATGTTACAAGTTATCTGAACCTTTCATCAAAAAAGGCTTTATCTTTTGAAACGACAAAATCTAATTGTTAAGAAAAACTAAATAGAATTGACATTTCTAATTCCGTTACTGCTCATTTAGTTCCCACCATTTACCTAATAATGTGAGTCCCATACTTTTCAGTTAAACCTGTAAACAAAAACTGTTGGATAAAATTTTATTTTGTTCAGTCATAGCTTCAGTGATTTGTCGTGCTCTTGTTTTTCAACTATTCTTTGTCACCCACCGGAATGCTAATTGTTTTAAACCTTTCAATTGTTTATCATAAGGCATATCTCTCTATATGGTGGTTAATAAATATTTTTTTCTTTCTAGTTTACAGTTTCTCTACTTATTTAACTCGTGTTAACTCTTTTGATTGCATCATATGAATTAAGTTATTTGTAATTATTATTTGTAATTATTATTTGTAATTATTTGTTCTTCCCTTTATCTTTAAAGACAGGCAAAAAACTTCCAAATTGTTGGATTTCATGTCTCCTTCTTCTTCTTTAAATAAACTGTGACACATTCCATGATCTGATCGTTTGTATTTATGTCCAAATACACTATATATTACGGACATATTTTGACGAAAATATATCTCTCGGTCTCTCTCTCTGTCTCTGTCTCTCTCTCTCTCTATCTCTATCTCTCTCTCTATCTCTATCTCTATCTCTATCTCTCTCTCTCTCTCTCTCTCTCTCTCTCTCTCTCTCTCTCTCTCTCTCTTTCTCTCTCTCTCTCT